>OZ007584.1:24286415-24498915 GCA_963931925.1 Onchidella celtica
CCTCGTTTCTTTCGAGGAGAAGCTTATCTAAATATGTCTTTAAGAAATACGATCTGGCATTAACTGTTAACTTTTACAATAGTGTTTGTGACTCACCTAGTTTCTCAAAATGTGGAGACGGCCGTAGACAGGACCCTCCAATGTTTCAGTGTTTTTAACATCTAAATCCCTCGAGGAGAAATTAACTAATTACGTCCATGTTTTGTCTCTTAGCTTACAATTTTAAGCAAAGAAAATCTGATTTTTCAAACCTTGGTTTCTAAGGGAGATATCATACTAGCCCCGGAACCTCATAGCCAGTTGCTGCCATCAATTTGTACACCCTAAATTAAAAGTAAACTGAGCTAGGGGGATACGTTAGGACATCCTAGAATATCCAGGGGGTTAAAATATGATGGGGATATTCCAAGATGTTACACCGGCCCTGCCGTTGGTGGCCCCTAATAAGATTCATATGAGCTTCTTGCAGTTGTCCAGGATGGAAACCTGTGGGTTTTTTTATACGGCTGTTTGTGTTTACACCTTTCTTTCTTTGGAAACTGTCATGTTTTTAGTTTAGAATTTTCCGAACATTTTTTTTACTTGGATAACAATTCAACACTCCAACATTGGAAAGAGGCATTAGTTGTAGTATTAGCGTAGATTTACGACTAAAACGGCTCTTTCGACCCATCTCCGCCCCCCCCCCCCCACACCCACCCACCCCCCCTCCCAACACGTCCACCTCACACGATTAAGCCTGGTCTGTCTGTGCTGAGCCCAGGTAAAGGTGTATTAAAACTGGCTCGGTTTTTTTTTTTTTGTTTTTTTTTTTTTTTGGTCTGTTTTTTTTCTCCGTTTCTTTGTGATTTTTGCATTAGATAACAATGATGTAGCAAACTGATAATAGGCCTGATATTATAATATAATAATATAATAATGATAATGATAAATCATAAGCGTAAACTGCTTTATTCTTGATATTTTAGGAGCGTGCATTTTAGCATAATAATGATGATGATAAGGATAACAATTATAACTTTAATAAATGTTAACCTTGAACAGTATAATACAGTGTTTTAGCCGTGTTTGTTTGAACTAAGTGCACAAAAAAAACAACCTTGGGTAGTTTTAATAACATTTTGTGCAGAAGTATAGCGGTGTCTGTGGTAACTCGCGAAAAACTAGTATAAGCATTGTGTATTATTTGCATATATATATATACATATTTATTTATTTTTTTTGCACAGAAGGAAAGTGAAGACAAAAAAAAAAAAAAAAATAGAATGAAAAGAAAGAAGGAGATAATACAAGAAAAAGGACAATGAACTCTGAACACAAAATACATATGAAAAAAGGAATTATAATAGAAACAAACGAAAAAGAATTGCTTATCGTACTTAAAGGCCCGCCATTTATGAAAAATGACAAAATGTGCCGTTTTGTTGTGCCATATAAATCATAGCCTCAAATGTTGGAAATCAGTAGGCTGCTGACACTACATAGCGGTTTTAAACAATGATGGTTGGTCTGTACTGTCGTAGTTAATAATTCTGTTAAAGAATATTACATTCTGAAGAGACCTGACCCAAAGAAACAATTTTATTCAACTATAATAAAATTCAAGCTCAGAGGTCTGTTTAAAAAAAAAATCCGGTTTCTTGCAACTACAGTAATATTCAGGCTCAGAGTTCTGTTCCAAAGAAATCTTGTTGTTGTTGTTGTTGTTTTACAATTACAGTAAGTTCAGGCTGAAAATTGTGTCCAAAAGAAATGTTGTTTTGTTTTTTTTTTACAATTGTAGTAAAATTCTGGCTTAAAATTCTGTGCAAAAGAATTTTTTATTGGTTTTCTTTTTTGTTGTTGTTTTTTACATTTGCAGTAAAATTCAGGCCCCAAAATTCTGTTCCAAAGAAACAATATTCAAGCTCATAGTTCTATTCTGAAGAACGATGTTTTAAGATTACAGTAAACTTCAGGCTCAGAGTTCTCTCCAAAACCAACGGATTATTGCAATTACATGGAGTAAGATTCAGACAGAGGAATCATGTTGCAAATAAATCTGTCTGGGTTGTTGTTGTTTTTCGGAAGGGGGCCGAGGGGGGGGTGGGAGAGAGAGAGAGAGAGAGAGAGAGAGAGAGAGAGAGAGAGAGAGAGAGAGAAGGGGTAAATGGTTATATTTTGTATTGTGAATGTGAACGTGGTTCTTTGTTGCAAAAACAATTTTCTACAAAAAAAGGGACGATTTCAAGTTACGTCCTCATTCATCCACAGGTACCCAGGTTAACACCGCCGCCACCCTCCCCAGTACCTCAGCTGTTGCCACACCTACCGCTGTGTCACCCGCCACCAACACAGCACAGCTGAGCCCCAACAACCCTATGGCTAGCATGTTCCAGAACCCACAGATGATGCAGGTGAGTGACGACATGAAAATATTAACCTTCGCCGTACGTAGTAGGTCAAATGGGCTCAGGAGCAAATGAAAACACTTGTAATTATCTTATTTCTGGGAATTTAATAACAATAATAATAATGGAGATCGTTTATATAGCGCCCAACCCAAACGAGTTCGCTCTAGGTGCTTCACAGAAAGTCTTGTTCTCTCGATTTGCATCTCTCTCACTTCCTCTTTCTTTCTCTCACCCTCTCTCTCTCAATTTTTTATTCTTGAAATTCGAGAAATTCCTCAAAGGCGTCTTGGCCCATCTTCCCATAGATTAAACATTTTAAAATACGCACGTGCGTGCTCACCAACACATATGCATTTGTACTATTCCCACCCGTACGTCCTGGGATCTCACGAACAGTATACTTTTAAAGAGGATTTTTCTGTAGGATTTCATTGTCATATCCTTCGTTGTACGTTCTGAGGTCTCAGATACACCACACTCCTAAAGAGAATTTTATTGTTATATCCCTACTCGTAGGTTCTGGGGTTTCTATCTATCTATCTATCTATCTATCTATCTATCTATCTATCTATCGATCTATCTATCTATCTATCTATCTATCTATCTATCTATCTATCAAGAAAACGTCAACAACTTTCCCCAGATGATGCAACAACTCTTTATGCAAAATATGATGAAGAACATGGGCCAAGCAACGCCAACCGCTGGCAACCCCGCCGCAATGCAACCTGTCAACCCAATGGCCGGTTTCCCTGGCATGAGTGGTATGCCTCTCCAAGGCATGGGGGGTCTGCAGTCTTTCTTCTGTAAGTAGTTGCTGGTTGACATTTTCTGTAAATGAGGTATAATACTAAACCTTCGGAAGCGTGATTTTTTTTTTTTTTTGCCGTACTCACTTGACCATGTTCAGGAGCAACAGACCCCCAAACACAGGTCATCGGCTAAGGGATTTCTCGCCCCCCGAACGCTGCCATGGGTGCTGCAATCTCTGGACTGTGCACCCTAACCCTAAACTGAACCCTAAAATGATTCTGAACGTCACCGAAAATCCCTGTAATAATTATGGAGGAGCTGTTGCTGCCACGCTCCTGAATTTGGTAAAGTGAGTTCGAAAAAAAAAAAAATCACGCAGCCCGGAACGCACAGTCAGCTGCCGGCAAACAAGAAATGCACACCATATTTTCCGATATTTTCTGAGTAAATCCGGGAAGACCCTATCATACTAAGCCCAGTCAGACACAGTCAGCTTCTGCCATTATTTCTTGGGTGTACATTTTGCTGGCAGCAACTGGCTGTGTCGTTGCAAGCTTGGTATGATCAGAGACTATAGATATACATGTATAGAGAGGGTTCACTAGTGGTCGATTTGCACTGCGAGACACGGGAGGCGCCGCCAAACCACTGTTAGCATGGAGCGAAAAGTAGGTCGCTGCGGTAAACAATACCCGTTTGTGCATTTCCACGGGGTGTAAGAACTTACAAACGGCTCTAAATAGTTTCGATCAGTCCAAAAATAAAAACAAACCACAGTAAAGAGATATGCACACTATCTTTGGTGAAGTCGGTGTCTTTCAATTCTTGTTTACCCCAGCGAACTAGCTTCGCGATTTGGCGGAAATGAGATCTCTCTATAAATACATTCTTTCTGTTGTCACTATCCAAATAATCTGACCATCAAAATCGGTTCTTGCTCACCGAGTCTTAATTTCAACACTACCGGTACTGACAAAGAGAAACTGTGTGTTTGTTTGTGTGTGTATGGGTGTATGTGTTTGTGTGTGTGTGAGAGAGAGAGAGAGAGAGGGGGGGGTGAGACAGACTGAAGGGTATAAGTATGATAACAATGTTGTGTGTTGCAAAGCGATTAGAGCCCTTTTGTTAAAGGGGTGGAGCGCTATGTAAATCCTACTGTATGGATTGTTATCATCATATCGGGTGATCAAAAAAAAAACTGCTCCAACATTGACACCAAATATCTCGCAATCCTTTTCATGAATCCGTGAGAAATTTTGGTAGAGTTATGTCCATTATATGTGTAATGCTATGTTAAAATTTCATCAAGATTTAATCATTACTTTTAAAGATATTTTAGATTAAGTGAGTGTCTGTCAAAAATTAATAAAACAAGCCAGCTGATCAAGAACAATGAAGATTTTAACGCAAATTCAGCTATCCAGCGCACAACAGTAGAGTATTTTTTCTCCAATTTTTTTTATCAACTCCAGTCCAACTTGCAAAGATGGATCACATAATTTATATTCAACACTTAACAACGGTTGTGGCTTTAGCATTATGAGGAGTTCGAATAAATCAGAACTGTGAAACAGCTTGATAAATCCCACAACGCATTTAAAACAAGTGTCAAAGTGAGCATTTGTTATACCTCCAAAAACAAAGACCTCAACATCTAAACTCTTTAAGCTTTGCGCCATATACTAATAACATTGCTTGTGAATGTTCCACGTTGTGAACATGGTGTGCATTGATCAAATAGATACATATTATATTTCACTTGGTTCCTTTCCAGCCATACAAAAAGATCTCCAGTTTTTCAGAAAATGGAGAATTAAGGTCGCGACTTGTATATATTTATATATATACATTTTTTTTCCAGTGTAAAGACTACTCTGCACTATCCAACCACACCGAGGGAGGCGTTCCTTCTTCAACAGAGATAAATCACAGTTCCTGCGCTCAATGTTTTTCCTACCTTTAGTACATGTATTAGTATGAATGGTAGAATTTAGTGTGTATTTAACATATTCTATGACAATCAATTTCACATTGAATCATAAAAAATGAGATCTGCCCAGTGTACTATGGTAGTAACTTTGCTGTACTGGTTGGAAGTGGCAAAACAACAATTTTCCAGTTACAGCTAATAAAGAAAAACAAAGAAAACCGAACTTGAGTTTGCTTATTTATTTCCATATGTATGTATACAAAGACCTCAACATTCCGAGCCAACATTCCATCAACTCAGGCTCTCCTAGGCAAAAAAAGACTGCGGTGGCTTGGACATCTCCACCGTATGGAAAATGATCGCATCCCCAGACAAATTCTCTACGGGGAACTTGCTACTGGCAACCGACCCAGAGGTAGGCCACATCTGCGATTCAAAGACACTTGCAAGGTCACGATGAAAGCATTCAACATCGACCCCAATGAATGGGAGAACCTTGCAAATGATCGAAGCAGATGGAGACAAAAATTGCGCAGTGGCACGCTCGCAATAGACTTCAAGGCAAAAGAAACATACCTGACAAAACGACAGAGGCGGAATGAAAACACTCGCCAAAGTGAACCCAAAAGACTGACCTGCAATCACTGCCATCGCACTCTCGGGTCAAACATTGGTAGAATAAGCCACGAGAGAAGCTGTCAGTCAAAGTGAAAGTGAATATTCTAGCTGCTAAGACCGTCTGTAAAGACGCTAAAGGCCATATATATATATATATATACATATATATGTATACAAATTCAAGACTTTGTGCATAAATTATAGTGACAGGTCATATCCACCACTTCATTTTAACACAAATATTTTGCAGTGCTTAAAAAAAAACTATTGGAAGATCCTAGACACAATCACAAGGTAGTCTCAGTTTCCAACAAAAGTGGGTTTGGCCACCATTGCATTCATAAAGCAACTACGTATCGATGGTGTCGGGCGCAAACAGGCCAAGTCTAAAAATTTCATATTACTTTATATCATTCCAATTTATGAAGCTTGGAATCTTGCATCACATGGAAAAGTAGCTGTTACCATTATCCAGTAAAAATACTCAAAATAAGGGTGTGATTAAACCAGCTAGGTCCATTTCCCATTTGTTTTATCAGCAGGTTTTGGTTTTCCTGTAAAATTTGCATATTTTGTCTTGGCCGTTTTGCTCCTGACGCCATCGATATATATATATTCATATCTGATATGTAATACATCACCTGTATCGGATTTTTATGTGATCCTACAACCTATCTTATTGAAAAAAATATTTTAAAAATCAAACTTTTGAATTGTTTTAAATTATTTCATTCAAAGGCGCGTATTCTCATAAATGATATGTATAAATAAAAGTCACAAATAAATTAAAAGTTAATGTACTAATTACACCATAGTTAGCTCTGAACTTGAGATCAAGTACTATATTTAGACAATATTATAAATAAGCTTTATCATCCTGCTAGTGCTACCACAAAAACCCTTAAGCACAGCTGGGAATGTTTTGCTGTTGTTTGAGGAAGGCTTTGGAAAGGACTGCTAAGAGCCAGTAAGTTGTTTGTTTGATCAAAATGGACAAAAGTTCTTTCTCCTGTATACTGAAGACGTTCTTAATCTTTCACTTTTAATCACTTGGAAACTGTCTCCACAAGTGCACATCCTTTGTGTAAACTTATTCATAATCACTATAGAAAAATATTATAATGCATGGTCCAGAGGCAAGGTGCTTGCCTCTCATGCCAAAGGTACCAGGTTCAAATCCCGGTCAGTACAGGCATGTTGGAATTTTGGGATTCTTCTCATATTTTCCTGACCCTGATCCTATGGTAGGTAGGATCGAGCACCTAGACTTCTGGGATAAGGATGAAAAACTTGGAGGGCCCAAGTGCACGTTAAAGTGACCTTGGCAGTGAAAATCGAGAAAAGCAGGCCGAAAAAGATGTTGTCCGGGCAAAATTAATCATTATTTATCCCAGCTACTGCACCCCCCCCCCCCCCCCCCCCCAAGAAAAAAACTGCCAACCGGCACTGCAATGTGGTGACGAGGTGGCTGCTCCAGTTGTAACTGGGCTGTAATGAATGACACTTAGGAAAATTTCCTAAATGGGATTAAAAGAAGTACATGTATACAAAATATAAACAAACAAAATTGTATCCATGAGAAAGGCAACAACAAATTTTCTCATTTTTTTGTGAAAATACCTCTCTAGATGAAATTAAGGTATACAATTCTCGAATTTTTAAAAAGAAATCTGGAATGCATAGAGACAACGGACAAATGAAACATAGTATAAAAGCCATGCCAAAGTTAAGTATTTTTGTCGTGGGGACAAGGTGGTCTAGAGGCAAGGTGCTCGCCTCTCATGCCAAGGGTCCCGGGTTCTAAACCCGGGCAGTGCAGGCATGTTGGAAAGTGGATTTTTCTCATATTTTCAAGTCCCTGGTCCTATTGGGGGGTAGGATCGAGTAGTTCTTGGAAATTGGATTTTTCTCATATTTTCAAGTCCCTGGTCCTATTGGGGGGTAGGATCGAGTACCTAGTCTTCTCGGATAAGGACGAAAAAATTCGGAGGGCCCGTGTGCACGTTGCGCACGTTAAAGATACCTTGGCAGTTGGAAATCGTAAAGAGCAGGCCGAAAGGCCGCTGCCCGGGCAAAATTGAAATTAATAGATTAAAATTTATCCATATCATCTCCCCCCCGCCAGAACAAGAAATAATAAAACAAGTAAAGTGAGGTGTAAATGCCAAGGGCAGCGAACCTCCTAAAATAAAGACCTCAAATCAGTATTTTTGTCGTAAGTTACATTGGCCATCTGAAGCATACCAAAGAGTGTCGAACATCACTTGATTTAACTGTTTCTTTTTTTTTCTTAACCCTTTAATATACAAGACACAAATGCCAAGGGCAGGGAACCTCCAAAAACAAAAACCTCAACATCTTTAACCCTTTAATCTATGCATCATGTGCTAGTCACAATGCTTGTGAATGTTCCTAGAGCACGATGTGCGTTGCTCAAATAGATATTATAATTTGCTCGGTTCCTGTCCAGTTCAACTCATTTTTCCATTATTTCTCTGTGTAAAATATTTAGGACCTGAGTAAACTAAATATTAAGCATTATTAATTAGCCCCCCTTATCATGTAAGCAGTGAAAAAGTACTAAAGATATGGGCAAAATATGTCAAACTGAGGGGGTTTTAGAGAGATAACAGACTTCTCTGTTTACAAACATTTGAAATGCATGCATTGTGCTCCCCCTTAATCAATACAAGAAATAAAAAATTTTCAAGATATAATATTCGTAAAGTATTTGACAAAAAATGAGCAGTCATTTGCAGTTGTGCGAATACACATGGGGTTTGAATGATATAGCCTGCCATATGAGCTTAGACAACTATTGCAAGATATTTTACACTTCTTGTGAGCCCTTCACTTTCTGCTTAATCATGCAAGTGACAATGGAAATACAGACTTGGGTTCTTCTAAAAATGCATTAGCTTTCATGATCACAGGAAAGAATCTGGCGAGCAGGAGTTTGGGGTGAGACAGAGCGTGATATTTGCTAGGACATATTTTGTAACCAAAAGGTAGATTCTTTTTCCCCCTCCCATTCATTCCATCTCTCTCCCTAGCTTTCCTGTCATGTATCTTTCCCTCTCTCTCTTTCTCTCTCCCTCTGTCAGTCCTCCTGTCTCTTTCTCTCTCTGCCCCCCCCCCTCCCTCTCCCATTCCATCTCTCTCCCTAGCTTTCCTGTCATGTATCTTTCCCTCCCTCTCTTTCTCTCTCCCTCTGTCAGTCCTCCTGTCTCTTTCTCTCTCTGCCCCCCCCCCTCCCCTCTCCCATTCTGTCTCTCTCTTGTGTGTTATTCTGTCTGTCTGTCACATTCTGTGACTCCCTCTGTCTCTCTGTCTGTCTGCCTCTTTCTCTATGTCTCTCTCAGTCTCTCACAATTAAAGCATCCATTATTTCATCATAAAATCTGCTCTAAAAGTTCCACAGCTTGAGAGAAATTCTCCACAACTTTGAAAGGGGGCGGGTCGATCTTACTTTCATCACCTGGTCTGTATTTACCTATCAAAATGCAGAAAAGAGAAAACTAAAATTACATCAAATAAACAACGGAATCATAGCAAAATAGAAAATAACAAAGTATCAAGATGAAATCATACTGATGGCTCTGTCACAAAATCTCAAAAGTGCATACAATTGTATAACTAGATGATATTATTTACCATATGTCAGTGGGTATGACAAAACCAGACTTCTGGTCAAATCTTTATATGTCCTTAAAAAATCAAAATAAAATATTTCTAAGACAGTTTCAAGCAAAATGTTTTACCTGAATGCAGAAAAATGGCTAATCTTCAATTTCATAAGCAAATCTCAATTTCTGTAGAAAGTCCCCCCCCCCCCCCCTTGGAGGGGTTTTCTCAGGAATTTGGCCTTTCACATTAAGCCCGATTTCATCAGATCCACTCACTTAATATCTGTGTACCCCTTGAAGAAATTTTGTTGTTTTTTTTTCTGTTCACTAACAAGAAGTGCAGTGGGGTTTTTTTTCAAATATTTCACACATTATACTTCACCCTCACCCTGCGAGGGGCATCGAAATATGGCATCGACTTTCCATGCATTCACTCTTCACGGGCATACCTTGACGGCAAGGTCAAGCTGACTGCGCAGCGTGCAAGCCGTATTTTCACGCATAGGGTCACTGTCCTCTTTGAGACGTAACTACCATCTTATTGCTCACTAAATCTCTTCTAAATCAAAGGCATTGTGACAAGGACATGTTAACCAGTGAACCACTGGTCGGACTCACAAAGACTAAGCTTTCAAATATTATCTCATCTTCTCACAAGCTGACCATCATCTAGAGTTGTCTGTATCAAAGAACCAATGAGAAACAAGCTTTGAAATGACCTTTGCCCCAAATCCTACATTGGTTTATTAGTATGTGTCAATCAGGATGAAATCATTTGTTTAGGGCTTTGGGGGGGCGTGGCTAGTTATCCTGCTTCGTTCGCATGAAAACTACAGCTGTCAGTTTGGTATCATAAGTCAGATCATTGGTTAGAGACTTACAGATAAAGGTTTAGCTGATCAATTCATTATCAAGTATGATAAGGCATAGCAGCGAATGTTTTCATCCAATCAAATACAAACCGAACCCCATGGACAGCGGCAGTAGTGTGGTCATCGTACATCAGCAAGGGTCAGTGTGACCCAGATAAGATTCTCCGTGAGTAAGGTCACTGACCAGACAGCGGGCTTTGAGCCGTCGTGGGCAGGGTATATGTATATGGCCTTTAGCGTCTTTACAGACGGTCTTAGCAGCTAGAATATTAACTTTCACTTTGACTGACAGCTTCTCTCGTGGCTTATTCTACCAATGTTTGGCCCGAGAGTGCGATGGCAGTGATTGCAGGTCAGTCTTTTGGGTTCACTTTGGCGAGTGTTTTCATTCCGCCTCTGTCGTTTTGCCAGGTATGTTTCTTTTGCCTTGAAGTCTATTGCGAGCGTGCCACTGCGCAATTTTTGTCTCCATCTGCTTCGATCATTTGCAAGGTTCTCCCATTCATTGGGGTCGATGTTGAATGCTTTCATCGTGACCTTGCAAGTGTCTTTGAATCGCAGATGTGGCCTACCTCTGGGTCGGTTGCCAGTAGCAAGTTCCCCGTAGAGAATTTGTCTGGGGATGCGATCATTTTCCATACGGTGGAGATGTCCAAGCCACCGCAGTCTTTTTTTGCCTAGGAGAGCCTGAGTTGATGGAATGTTGGCTCGGCTCAGAACTTCGATATTTGAGATCCTGTCTTGCCACTTGATCTTGAGAATTTTGCGTAGGCAGCGCAGGTGGAAGGAGTTGAGGGATCTTTCATGTTTGGAGTAGGTGGTCCATGTCTCTGAGCCATACAGCAGGGTGCTTAGGACGCAAGTTTGGTACACGAGTACCTTTGTTTTGATGGTCAGCTTGCTATTGTTCCACACCCTTTTTGAGAGTTTGCCAAAAGCTGTGGCCGCCTTTCCTATTCTGGCATTTATTTCAGTTGTTATGTCTGTGCTACCACTGATGGTTGAGCCTAGGTAGCAGAATTTTCCCACTTGCTCCAGAGGAGAGCCATTCAGTATGATTGGGTTGGGGTTTCTCAAGCCTTGTGTCAAAACTACAGTTTTTGAGACACTGATCCTTAGCATGAATTTGTCACAGGCTTTGGCAAGGCTATTGATGAGAGCCTGGAGCGTGGTTTCATCGTGGGCCACGATTGCAGCATCATCTGCGAAGAGGAGCTCTTGTAACATAATATGCTCTGTACGAGATTTTGCTTTTAGTCTGGCAACATTAAAAATGGAGCCGTCCACTCTGGTGTTAATAAGTACTCCACCTGAACATTGACCAAAGGCATTCTTGAGTAGGGCTGCAAAATATATACCAAATAAGGTAGGAGCAAGAACACACCCCTGCTTCACACCGCTGTTTACAGCAAATGAATTGGATGTGCAGCCTTCAAAGTTGACACATGCCCCCATGTCAGTGTGGAAGGATGCAGTAAGTTTTAGCAATGTTGGTGGACAGCCTATGGATTTAAGGACTGCATACAGGCCAGATCGGCTTACGGTGTCGAAAGCCTTTGTTAGGTCCACAAAGCATGTTATAAGCGGCCTGTTTTGTTCTTTACATTTTTCTTGGATTTGCCGAAGTGCAAATATCATGTCAATAGTTGATCGTTTGCTTCGAAAGCCACATTGTGTTTCTGGTAAGACTTTTTCCGCCAGTTGTTGAAGGCGGCAGAGGATGACGCGAGCAAAAGCCTTTCCACTAATGCTGAGGAGGGATATGCCTCGATAGTTGTTGCAGTCGCCTTTGTCTCCTTTGTTCTTGTAAAGTGTGACAATTTTGGCGTCTTTCATATCATGTGGTATCACGCCTTCTTTCCAACACTGCAGTAACAGATTATACAGGTGTGGTAATAGTGGGCCTTTTAGGTCTTTTAATACCTCTGCAGGAATGTTGTCACTTCCTGTGGCTTTTCCAGCAGACAGGTGGTCGATTACATTGGAAAGCTCGACTAAGGAAGGTTCAGCGTCAAGTTCGGCCATTATTGGCAGTTTTTGGAGGTGTTCCTCAAAATCTGGTGGAATATTTTTCTCAGTTGAATACAACAGAGAGTAATGCTCTACCCACCTATTCAGTTGTTCATTTTTATCTGTGATGGGTTCACCATTTACAGACTTAAGTGGGGCGCTTTTGATGATGATTGGCCCAAGAGCTACTTTCATCTGACTAAAGGCGGTTTTCATATCTCCCTTTTCATTTGCCTCTTGTATGCTGTTACACAAGTCTGTCCAGTATTTGTTGGCGCAACGTCTTACCTCCAGCTGAAGTTTAGCTTTTGCATTTTTCAAACAAGTTTTTGTACTCTGATTGCAATTTTTGTTATACTCATTGAAAGCAGATTTCTTTTGCTCAATGAGAGGTAGGAGAATTTCGCTGTTCTGGGCTACCCAGTCGTTGTTTGAAACTTTATGCTGTCCAAAAGACTTGATGGCACAGTCATGAATTTTTGAACTGAGAGTGTTCCATGTTTCATCTACCGAGTCACATTGGGTGACATTATCCATGCTTTCAGCAAATAACTTTTCAAATGACTTTCTATTTGATTCATCTCTGATTGCTGTTACATTGATCTTAGGGATTGAAGGGGCTTTTGATCTGTATATTTTCTTGGCCGAAATTTTGATTTTGCTGACTACCAGTGCATGGTCGGTGTCACAGTCAGCACTGTGGAGGGAACGAGTTATTTTTATACAGCCCAAACTCTTCCTCCTTGAGAGAATAAGATCTAATTGATGCCAATGGCCAGACCTGGGATGGCGCCATGATGTTCTTTGGCATCTCTTAAGGTCAAAGTACGTGTTTGTAACACATAATGAGTTCACGGAGCATAGCTCCAGAAGGCGCTGCCCGTTTTCGTTGATGTTGCCAATGCCGAAGTGCCCAATGCACTTTGGCCATGCGGAGTGATCTGCTCCCACTCGAGCGTTAAAGTCATCCAGAATTAGCAGGCCTTCGGTGAGAGGGATGTTGTGGAGAGTCCTCTGCAATGCCTCGTAGAAAATGTCTTTGGTTTCGTCAGAGGAGGTAAGTGTTGGGGCATAGACACAGATAATGTTGGTAAAACCAGACCGGGTGTTCAGTCTGAGTGTCATGATGCGTTCTGACACTCCAATTGGAGTTGCGATCGAATTGATAAGGGAGTTTTTTACGGCGAAGCCCACGCCGTGGATTCTCGGCTGTTCGCTGCTAAGGCCCTGCCAGAAGAAGGTGTAGTTTTCTTCTTTGACTGACCCGGAGTCGGGAAGTCGAGTTTCTTGAAGGGCAGCGATGTCGATGTTTAGTAGCTGAAGTTCTCGATCAATAGTTTGGGATTTCCTGATGGAGTCAATATCAGTGAGATCTTGCTGTTGCAAGCCTGGGCGCATTGTTCTGACGTTCCAGGTACCAAGTTTTAGTATTTTTCTGTTTTTGCCAGGTGCACACTTTACGTCAGCTTTTTGACTTTTGGTCTAGCTCCAACCACCTTATGAAGCAGGCTGACGTGGCGGAACAACACCCAACTGCCTGGGGGCTGCCCAGGTTACGGCGGGCGGTAGTTGATCAATGCAGCTGAAAAGCCGCTCCCACCGACAGAGGGGACCCCTGGCGCTCATCCGTACGCCAAATGGATTGAGCTTATCACCGGTAACTGCCACCTCCCGTGTTGTGCCCATCCGTAACGGATGGCTGGAGTGTCCTCTCCAAATCGGAAATGGGTGGGCTTATAGAGGAGAGACAGACGCTTGCCAAGCCCGAGCAAACGCCTCCTCGTTTTGCTGCCTTGCCTGGGCTATTTTTAAGAGATGGTGCTTTGCCCAGAGGCACCACCCCTCTCTCTGCCATTCTAGTTAAACCCAAGGGAGAGACCAGGTCAATACATTTGGAACTAGTCCGGCTGCAGGAGATGCTGGAAGCCAGTTTGATGCAGTTCTCCCTGACAACCACCTTCGGGTCTCCACGGGTTAAGATAAAAAAATTGCAAGTAAGGGGCAGTCCAGTCCATCATAAGGTACTTATGCTGGGGTGGGGGTGGGGGCTGACCCCCCCAATGTGTTTATGTGTGTGTGTGTGTGGAGGGGGAGGGGGGACAAATTGCCAAAATCAAGTGTACACATGTACATGTGCTCTTTTCTGGATGCTCCATGAAACAGTTATTTTGCTCTCTTGTAAAGTTAGACTCTTTGTACTTGTGAGGTTTGATGACAGGACAAGAGATAAGTCCAAGCTAATGTTACAGTCAGGGCTCAAGCACAATGGGTTCCATTTCAAGTCGATACCATCACATTCTGTTTTTGGCAAAAGCCAAAAAGGTAAGTTAAAAGAGAGTAAATCTAATGCTGCTTTATTACAGATCATCAGTAGATGCATGTAGTAAAAAGTTTAAACTCCCAAAAATGTCCGAGAAGACCATGGATAAAAAAATCTTTTATATTTCTAAAGCCTTGGATTTGGAATTCTCTGCCTTAATACATGACGGAAATCAAAAAGTTTACAGTGCAATAGCCATTTTTTTTTTTCACTTTGTGAATGTTTCTATTTCAATTTTTTAAAAGTTATTAAGTAAATTTATTTGTGTCATGCCGCCGTTGATGTGCTTCCTCCAAACGCAAACTCAACTAAAACTGAATTGGCCTTTATCCTCAACACTGGCAGCAACTTCCTTTTGGGGGGGGGGGGGGGGGGGGGGGGGGGTAACAAGATAAAATTATTTATCATTTCCCTCTGGCACCCTCGGCCCAGGATAGTCATGTATTCAAAATCCAGGACAGTTGGAGGATCTGTGAGTACTGTAATAATTACATCTTTGGTGACTGTTTACCCACCTGTCCTGACAAGGATCCCACGCATGCCTGCATTCTGAGCTCCTCCGATATCATCTCTGGCATCCTGGTAAAAAGCAAAATACACACAGTGCGATAAGGCATAGCAGCGAATGTTTTCATCCAATCTTTGGATTTCATCCAATCGTAAAGGGCAATATAGGCTGATGTCAACATTGAAAAAGTGAGGGATTTACAATACAGAGACTGATGCTGAAGCAGCCTGTATAATTACCCACAAGAAGCTTACAAATACTAATGTCAGCCTCTGTATTGAAAAAATGGCAGGTTTACAATAGTGCGGCTAATGCTGAGGCAGCTTATATAATCATCTGTGGGCGTTTACAATACAGAGGCTGGGGCAGCCTACATAATCATCTGTGAGAGTTTACAGTATAGATGCTGAGGCAGCCAATACAATCATCCCTGGGAGTTTACAATAGAGAAGCTGAGGCAGCCTACTTAATCATCTGTGGGAGTTCACAATATAGATGCTGAGGCAGCTTTCATAATCAGCCACAAGGGGTTTACAGTACTATGTCACCCTCAACATTGAAAGGTGGCCAGTTCACAATACATACACAGAAGTTGACAACTAAATAGCCTATATCAGTACCCATGAGAGATTTACAATACTGCACTTTTATTTCATAAGCCACAGTGGACTCAAAATCTGGCATGTCCAACAACTATGGCACATGTAGGCAAATTGTATTCATATTTTAACAGTCTAAAATAACTCTTTAGTTCATACCCGCCCTGGGCCCAGATTTTCTCTGGTATTTAAAATCTATAGTTTTTTTTCTTCATATATGTCACCCAAAAAATTCAATGCGTCCCCAATCCCCAGCACATGGCAACTGAGCAAAGATTTGTTTTTCCTCACAGCGACTGAGCATGTGCACTTTGCAAAGAATAGCTGTAATCCAAAAAGAAGAATTGAAACTTTTAGGAAAATAAAACAAATGGCCTTGGAACTTCCAACAAAAGATGAAATAACATTCAAAATATCGCAGGAGCACAAGTTATGTGATGCCAAGCGGAACAAAACAATTGTAGCATATCGACACCGTTCCAAAAATTGTAGTAATCAGTTTTGGCTACTTTTCAGGAGAAGAAAAAAACTGTTTCATTTTACCACGACTGGTCTAGCTATGATGAATGTTTTAAATTTTGCTCTTTGATTATTTTTTGGCTTAGGAGTCTGTTACCAAGATCATTCAATGTGGCTTCGAATGTAGTTGAATATAAAAAGTCGATTTTTCGAATTTTTGAGTGACTACACTCTCAGGGAAAGTTGATGACTTTTAAGTATCATGTGTGGCTGTTGGAGGAGCGTTCAAGTTGAAAAACAGAATGATTTTCTCCTGCAGAGAATATACTCACATCTCCTATCATGATACACTCAGAAGGTTGACAGCCAAAATCAGATATGGAGGATATGAAAAATGCTTTCTCTGGTTTGCCCAAAACCTCCGCTTTGGTGTCTGTAGCATATTCTAGTGCAGACACAAACGGACCTGAAAGAAAATACTCAAATGAATTTTAAGACTCCATACAGGTCATTAATGTCTTTGGCCATTAACTTTGTGGTTAAGGCTGAATTACAATCACTAATGCCTTAGGGTAAGGTAGAAGTTAAAGTTAATCACCGGATGTATCACCAAGTATATTTAATCATTGGATATATGATGGGTAAAAATAACATTTGGTTACGTGAAGGGCAAAGTCAATCTTTGGATATATGACCAGGTAAATTTAATCACTGGATATATGAAGGGTAAAGTTAATCTTTTGATACATAAAGGGTAAATTTAATGTGATTTTGCGATACATGAAGAGTAAAGTTAATCTTCTGTTACATGAAGTATGAAATTAATCATTTGACACATGAAAGTGTTTATTTCATTCACTATCTATGACCAAATAAATTTAATCACTGGATACACGAAGGGTAAAGTTAATCATTCGAGTTTTGATACACGAAGGGTAAATTTAATCATTTGATACAATCATGAAGGGTGATATGATCAATTGATACACGACCAAGTAATCACTGGACTAGAGGAGGGTAAATTTAATTATTGGATGCACAATGAGGTAAAGTTGATCTTTGAATATAAAAAGGCTGGATTTCATCACTGGACACACAAGAAGGAGTGACCTACCGGGTCCAAGGGCCAGCCCATCACTTTTCTTGTAATATCTGGCTTTGTGAATGGCTATCAGGCATGCACCATGATGAATTAGTCTGGAAAACACACACCAAAATTCACTAAAATAATAGCGTTATGACAGAGCTATTTCTTGGATGGTCATTATAATAAAGATATTTTCAAAGTCAAATGTTAGATCACAAGCTAGAAGTCTGTTTTTTTTAGTTGTTTTTTTTTTCTTTATCACTGTGTCTTAGAAAGACAAAACTTAATTTGGTCCGCAAATTTATAGAAGCTCCTGGCTGATCCAGGCCACTAAAACTTTCAGTCCTTTTGAACATGCCTGTTTGGGTCTGTCAAAAGTGGAATCACTGGTAACAATATAGTTTACATTAGAGTTCTGTTGCTTTTTATCCATTTGGGAATCAATCCTTAGGGCTTTACTGAATTCATCAATACTGTGTTAAAATGTTTGGCAAAAGAGAAAAAAATAACTATCCGACGAAGGCTGCCAGAGACACAGAGCAGCTTCCACCTTACCAGCAACAGCAGATTTCCAGTGTCCTGACTGCTTGCATCTCTCCAGATTGTGATTTAATTTGCAAAAAAAAAATTTAACAATGAATAAAACCAAAATTTGAAATTATTACCCAGCCATCATCCCTATGTCAATCCAGGGTAGATTTGCATATCTATATAAAAAAAACAGCAAGGAAAAAAAAATTCACTGCTGCGAGGAAGAAATGCCCAGACCTGAAAAAATTACATGTGAAAGATAGTTCTTTTTGCTACTTTGTCTATTCCTTTGACATGAAGCGAAGTATCGTAATTTTGTAATAAATGAAAATAGGCCTAAAAACATTGGATAATGCTTTCTCCTCAACAATGATGGCCTCCCTCCTGCCTTTGTTTTGTTTTGACTTTAGTACCGTGCATGTCATAAAAAATAACCATATCAAGCTTGGTGCGCAGTGTCTTGGCACGCATGAGTTCTGAAGCAGGACTGCAGATTACTACTTTCATTTTAAGAGAGAGAGAGAGAGTACGTCATCGAATAATGCTTTCTCCTCAACAATGGTTGCCTCCCTCCTGCCTTTGTTTTGTTTCGACTTTAAACTTCCGGTTGCGTTTCAAAGTTTGAAGGCATGAGTTTCTGTGCCGTCAGCTTTATGCACGGTACGGGCCATGCGGGTGTTGCTGTGCCAGTTGTGAGTTGTTTTCTTCCTAGATCTACATAATCTGTGTGCTGATTGTGCGTGTTGTTTGCAACCCGTTCTTTGAACGGGCCCTTACACTAGTTTACTGTAGAGTCGGTAGGATTACCATTCCTACATCAAACCAACATCGACGCAATGTCATAATCAGCAGATCTATGTAGGAATGATGTCATTTCTCTGTGCAAGCTTGACGGCAATCGTACAGGTCGGATTTCTGTAGGATTACTGGCCACGTACCATATTGAAAAGCATACATATGCTCCCCTGCTCCCCCCCCCCCCCCCCCCACACACTTTCCATATGCTGCTGATAAACCTTCCTTCACCCTCTGTGCATGTGTACTTTATGGATGGATCTAAAGGACAATTGCTTACCTCATTGCTGTATTCATATTATCATAACTGAATTCATCTGGTGCAAGGCCTATCACAACAGCATTAGGATTGTCTTGTGGGACACCTTAGGATTAAAGAAACAAAAAAAGATAATACCATAGAAAGGTTCATAATATAAAATCAACAAAACAAAAAAAAACCAAAGTTTATCATAATAGAATGTCTTCTCATTTGCTTAGGTTAGGGGAAGGCATAACTACAGAAAATTTAGTCACCCCAGACATAAAGGACAATTTCCCCCATTGATAAATCCATGAGTCTAAACTTGGCATGGCCAAACCATTTGACTTTTTTCATTTGAAATAAATTGCAATAATAGGCAAGGATATAGCTTCATAATCTTTTATTTAACTCTATAACAGGTGATTGGAGACGAGGCTATTTTGAATGTTACCCATCTAGAAAAAAACGGGGTTTCACAGGGCAACAATCGATTAATTATATTACAAATAGCAAGAACACCTGCCATTGGTATGTACAGATCCATAGACATTACGAAACACGCCTTCTTATTGGCTACAAGACCATGATACGACTAATCAGAACTGCTTTCTAAATGTGCTGATAATCAGCCCATTTGTCTTTTCCACTATAATACAGTCAAGCTAATGATAGGCCCCACCATCTCTTCAACGGCAAAATAATTGGGCTGACCATTGGCATATGTCTTCTAAGGGTTAAAACTCAACTTTTCTTGCACATTCTCCATAAGCAAATAGCATTAGTTTTTAACCTTCAAAATCTTCTAATGCCTTTTTGTCGATCATAAAGAACGGCCTCAGCTTCCGATCATCCACAAGTTTCCGTGCAGCTGACAAGGATGAGAACACTTCATCCGGATGGACGTTGAAGCCGATTCTTTGGAGACGATTCATCAGGAAGTTTCTGCTTTCTTTGGTTGTGTTCGTGACAAATTTGATGCGTACATTTTCTTTTGCTTTCAGCCTGATGAAATCAAAGAATAAACATTACGGGACTTCCATCATTTTATGAGTGGATAACATTTTATCAATGTTCTCTCTAATTTTTAGAAGTCAATGCATGTGACAATCTTATATATTATATATTGCTGTGCAAATGTTTTTCCTGTGACAAAAGTAAGTCTGTACTGAATGCTCGTAAGTGCAAATGTCAACCACCATGCATACACAAACACACAGGGAGAGGGGCAGAGACCTTTGCTTTTGGAAGACCGCTGCTCTCAGGATTTGCACCATGACCATACACATACAGAGACACACAGAAACACACTCATTTATAAATAAAAAGACACTAGATTATCAACCGAGAATGTGTCCATAATTACTTGAAGTTGAAACGTAGCCTTCCTAAGAGATTTTCATTTTTTTATCTTTTGACTTGCCTCCCCTCCCCTCCCTGGACAAAAGTGTTTTCAGTTTTTTGGGATCTCCGGATAATAATAATGAGCTAATTATATAAATGAGAAATGAGTTTTGCGTGTCCCGCCCTCTCTGTGGTAATACCTTAAACCTATCCCTAACCCTAAACATAATCTTGTCCCTAGCCCAACTCCTTCCCTTTCAATCTGAAAACAAAGGTTTAGAATTAGAGTTAGGAATAAGGACAGGATTAGGGACAGGTTCAGGGTATTTTGATTAGGCGGTTGGAATTTACAGAACTCTTTCCAAATTTTATGATCTGTCACTAGTATCAGCCTCTGAAAAACATGGTGCAGTGTTGTGGATGCAAGGAATCCACAGACATCTGGTAATACTTGCAGACAAGACCTACACAGTAGGTCCTACAAACGAAAAGCATTTAGCACCTAATGTCAGTACAATGTGGTGGTTTCGAAAGTAAATTAGAACAACCTTTTCAATGCTTCAACTGCTCCTGGAGTTGGGTCATCATCTATGTGTAACGTTCCACTCAAGTCAACAAGAATCGCTTTCACAGGCAGAGACGCACACATTGGAGTGGTCGCTGTTTGAGATAGTAGTCTACTGGTAACTGGGCTCAGGGCCTGGCCTAATGATATCTGTGGAAGAAGGTGATATTCTGATAACTTGTAAGAAGAAGTAAATATCTGTCGAGCCCTCGTTTTATTCTGTCACAGGTGACATTACCAAAAACAAACAAAAAATGAAACTCCATGCTTTAAGTCTGAGCAACACAAGAGAAAGTTGCTGAGGGTCACTGATAATACTAATAATGATAAAGAATTTGCTAATTTTAGAATGACCCTGTTTGATCTAACTCCAAAAAATGCCTATTTGAAAGAGCGTGAGGAATTCCTTTTGAGGCAGACTGACCTTTAGGAGCAGCTGTGCAGTGAGCGCATGAGCGGTCCAACGCAGTCTCCTCCCCCCCCCCCCCCCCCGTGAGTTAATCCTTTAACACTAGGATTAACGTAATTTGGGGATGAACACTCAGAAAAGTGCCTGGCTTGCTAAAAAGAAGAGGATTTATTTCATTTGTTTTAATATTTGATGTTAACAGCACTAGTCTTGATCTTGAGTCTATCTAGATCTAGATCTATGCATAATCGAGACTGTCTAGACTAGATCTAGTCCACTGCTGGCTCTTTTGCGTTTATTTTTAATTGGGCCAATCGAATTGCCCCATCAGATCCTAGAGATCCTCTTTACCTTTCGTGGGTAATGCAGTAACGGTCCTGGGATAGACCTAACATGCCAAATACAAATGCCCCGCATCAAAGCGAGATTCAACACGAAGTTAGAAGGTTTAGAACTGTTGACATAGCGATGCAAATTTGATTCTTTATTTCGTCTTGCCGGGTCGGAGTGTTTTGCTTTTTACTGATGCTGAATGAAATTATAAACATACGATTTCTGATTCTGAAAGAAATAATAATATTGTAACTTTTATTTGTTAAAGGCATAAAATATTTTATTTCTTGGTCGTAATTTTTCCATTACAATATCAATGTATCTAACATTTTAATTTACTTTGGATTGTTTGTAAATGGTGAAAAGTTTATTTCGAAAATTATATGGATCGTTTCCTGTTTCCGTTTCAAATTTGGTTTTCATAGTGACTTGCAAAGTAAAATGGCGTCTTCGGGAATGTTTGGAAACAGTGGTCCTGGTGCATTTTGGACAGGTGGTCCAACACCTGGACACTTCTACCAATTTCCAGGTGGTCAGAATATGTCTGGAAATGGAGCAGCTCAAAGAACATTGTAAGTAGTTTTGTAGTAGAGAATGATCTAAAACCGGTTCGTAATAATGCTCAGCAGGTAAAAGATACCGATTCTCGATAAAAGTTAAAAGGGGTTTTTCAGTTTTAGACTGTTAAATTTGGTTTACGGAATGTCCTGTATGCCTCAAAATTTGAACTCTCTTGAGATCTTTTAAGTGTGCATGTAGCAAAGGTTAGGTTGGGAAAAAAGGATCGACATCTAAGATCTAGATCTAGACTAGAGCTAGAGATCTAGATCTAGACTAGAGCTAGAGATCTAGATCTAGACTAGAGCTAGAGATCTAGATCTAGATCTAGATCTAGATATTTCCTTCTGCTAGAAAGTCAGTAAAATCGATCTAGATCTAGCCCACACGCACAAGAAGATTTAGATTCTATCTAGAATTTAGATCGAGCTTGTCATGAATTGTGTAATTTATATGGTAGGGGCCTTATATGGTAGGAGCAACCTATGGGATCTCTGGTATAGCTCTGAAATGGTTCAGGTCCTATCTATGTGACCGAAAACAAATTGTTGTAACAGATAACATAAAATCAAAAGAATACATACTGCCATATGGTGTTCCACAAGGCTCAGTTTTAGGTCCCACTCTCTTTATTATGTACATTGGGCCCCTGTCTAATATTTTTAAAGATCATGGTTTTTATTACCATCAGTATGCTGATGATGTCCAACTATATCACCCTGGTACGACTTTAGGTCATGTTGACAATGTTATAAAAGATAGTGAAAAGTGTATTATGGACACAAAAGAATGGATGAACCAAAACAAACTAAAGCTAAATGAAGACAAAACAGAAGTTATGATTATTGGAAAGAAAAGACAAATTACTGCAATTAAAAATGTAAAATTAAATTTTGGTGAAAGCACTGTAGCAAACGTGAATAAAGTTAAAAACTTAGGCACAATTTTAGAATCAGATCTCAGCATGGAAAATCAAATAAGTTCATTATGTCGATCATTAATGTTTCAATTAAAAAACATCAGCTCTATTCGTCCATTCATATCCCAAGAGGCAACTCGAATACTTATCACTTCACTTATGTTTTCAAAGCTTGATTATTGTAACTCTCTGCTCTTTGGAATTCCGAGCAACAAAATAAAACGCCTTCAGATAATTCAGAATAATGCAGCTAGACTGATTTTTAGAAAATCAAAAAGAGAATCTGCCTCAAGCCTTATTGACCAACTTCACTGGCTCACTGTTGAAAACAGAATAAAATTTAAAGCTGCAGTTTTGGTTTACAAATGTCTTGAAGGTTCAGCTCCCTCCTATCTTTCGGAACTTTTGAAAAAACATGAGTCTGATAGATTTTTAAGATCTACTACAGAAAACAAACTGGTTGTTCCCAGGTGTAAAACATCAAATTATGGAGATAGAGCTTTTAGTTGTTTTGGTCCCTGTGTGTGGAATTCTTTACCACAAGAGGTTCGAAATTCTGCCTCTCTAAACATATTTAAAAACAGGTTAAAAACATTTCTTTTTAAAAACTGAATTTTATAGCTTGCTATGGATGTATAAAACTAGTTTGTCTGTGTGTGTGTAAGTTTATTTGAATGTGCTTTTATGATTTTTTACTGTGTACAGCGCCTAGAGCTTTTAATGTTTTAGTCCTGGCGCTATATAAATGTATATATTATTATTATTATTATTATCCTGTGACTGTGACCAGAGCCTTATCAGGACATTAGTTACATACTAGTAGTCATCTTGTGGATGTGGACAGTGCTTTTTATGTGGAATAAGGACATATTTGTGAAAACTAGTTTGTCTGTGTGTGTGTAAGTTTATTTGAATGTGCTTTTATGATTTTTTACTGTGTACAGCGCCTAGAGCTTTTAATGTTTTAGTCCTGGCGCTATATAAATGTATATATTATTATTATTATTATTATTACTCCTTCCCATATTTTTGCAAGTTCTCCATTTAGTCATTTTCTTTTTTAGATTTAGATTGATCTAGAGTCTTAGATCTGGAAAGTAGATCTTTTTTTTTTTTTTTTTTGAGTAGGGCCTAATTTGTGTGCTTGATTTTGACTTTTTTTTTCCCTTTTCATTCCTGTCAAGAAATCCTGTGGTTATGGGCAGTTCTGTACTTGGCATAACGTTCAAGGGTGGAGTTGTCATTGCAGCAGATATGCTGGGTTCTTATGGCTCACTAGCGCGATTCAGAGACTGCCCTCGTCTTCTGAAGGTCAACGATACAACAGTTATTGGAGCAGCAGGAGATTACGCAGATTTCCAGTATTTGTCAAATGTCATTGAGCAACAAGTGTGCGTATTATGAATTGTTTCTTGTTTATTTCATATGTAAGTGAGAACTTTCAATTCAGCAGTGAGCAGTAATAAAAAAAACGACTAATATGTGAGTGTGCATGAGAAAACCCACAATAAGTCGACAACATGACATTTTGAGTTCTGTACATATAATAAAAGACAAGACATTTCTGATAAATTGAAGTCAGTGACCCACCTAAAACAAGATTTTGAGAAAACAGCATTTAATCCTAAAAGTGGCAATAGCTAATTGACCAAGTATTAATATTGGAGTGATTGCTATTAGGAGACCGTAGTCTAATAACTAAGCCGATATAGAGATCACAGTGAGTAGTGTTCACTGCTCATCTACAGTTTACCCTGTAACGTGCCACGGTCCCCTAGAAACAGCCAAGTCGGAAGTTTTTGGATCTTATTAGGAGACCGTAGTCTAATTATAAAGCCGTTATAGAGATCATAGTGAGTAGTGTTCACTGCTCGTCTACAGTTTACCCTGTAACATGCCACGGTCCCCTAAACAACAGCCAAGTTGGAAGTATGTGTCGGACCCACATTTTCACTTCAAAGCCGTTTTTCTCAAAATCAGCTCTGTCGACTTTATGTGGGTTTTCTCATGCACACTCACATTATACTATTGTTTCTCATACAAGCTGTAATGTAAAGAGCCACATGTTGTGGAATGATAAATCTTCAACATAAGTATGTAATTTGTAATTATAGCTTTTTTTTAGTGCTGTCATGTCTGATGTATTGTCAGTTTGCGTGGAGTTCATTCATCATAAAACATGTTTAAGACACTCTGAGATAACACAGCAATACTATTACTTGAAATTTGAATGTGCAATGGAGGGTGATTGAAACAGGTCTTTGAGGCAGTAGTATTGTTTTATCATTAAACGGAATGCACAGCTTTGTCACCGTTTATGGTTTGAGTGAAAAACTCGCAAGGCAATTTGGGAGATACTACATTGTCTGACCAGTTCCACACATTCTATTTTACAGAATTGATGAAGAATGCCTTAATGATGGATTTGGGTACACTCCAAAAAGTCTACACTGTTGGCTGACACGCGTGCTGTACAACCGCAGAAGTCAGTTCAACCCTTTGTGGAACACCTACATTGTAGCAGGCATTGATGATGAAAAACCGTAAGATGTGATAATATAATATAATTTATTTTTAATTTAACCCTCGTCCCGCGTTGAGTGAACTCGTCCACGTAGCGCCCCGTGCAGGGATAGCCAGCGGCCAGTCAGCCGATCGTTCGCTTGTTGCCATTAACCTCGGCGGTCGGGTCAATCTGGTCCTTGTGAACACATGTATCGCGTATACTTCAGGACGCAATAACAATAATAGTGGTGGATAAATCGTAAGGGACCCCTATGATATTTGGATAAAGTACTTGTGATGATATGCAGTAGGTTTTATTGTGAAATGGAAGGCCCAGATCAAGAATTTTCTGCATTTACATGCCGTTTAACACACGTTTTATTATTTTCCCAAGACCTCTGCGCCTTTTCTGTCCCTAAGTCAGGCCATTCAGGTGAACAAATTATTTTTAAGCCATTCGCTTAATTTACTAACCACATGCATCATGGCATTGCCTTCTCCCTCCTCTACTGTGTAAAGCGTCCACGTACTATGATGTTAGTTTTAGCGAGAGATTTGATTTCCATGTTTCAGGTCGTAGAGCACAGTCATACATGTACTGAAAAGCGGTTTAACCAAAGGAACACAATATCTCTCTAATTACCACATCAAATAAAGACAACGACCAACAACAAAGTCGGTCATATTCTCCCAGTTTTCCCTGATGAAAAACCTACTGACAGACGCCCTTATGCAGCATGCCCTAATATTACACCGGAATTCATAATTACAGACGTAGAACGGCGTCTCAAATACGCACATGGCCCCTTTCTTCTCATTTCACATGTAGACGACAACCAGCATCAAAGTAAAAGTTTCCCCAAGATTTTCCCCAGTTCAAACTTCAGACCGTCAGTACTATTACACGAGTATGACGAATAGTTGCGAATAGTTGCATCGTAATAAACGTAATCGGACGATACCATTTTGTTAGATATAGTAGGGGTGACAGGATAGATAAACACGCGAAAATAGTGTGCGAAAAAAAACGTGAAAAAAACCCAAAAACAACGACAGCCTTGGCAACCGAATAAACAAAGCGCGAGGCGCACCGTTGCTATACAAAAATGTGGCCTCTCGCGTGTTGCCCGGGGAGGCCAATATAGTGGCCTCCCGCAGGTCTAGGGTTAAAACTGGAACATATGACTGTTACTTTATATGTAATCTTCCTTTTGTCTTGTTCAGTAAAAGCATTCAAGGCTTAGGTTGTAAATTTCCACAGAGGCTCTATACTGCTAGCATAAAATTTCTTAATCTTTTTAAGTTTCTTTATAAAATATGAACCTCATTTTCATTGGCTAGTTTGCAGGATTAGGTAACTACACTGTGCGAGTGACTATGTTTTCCACAGTATCTACCCAAAAAATAAACCATCTGCAAATTTAAACGATACAGTAGTTTACCAATAGCATTGTATTTCATCATGTGAATAATCTGCTGTTGTTGTTGTTCAGTTGATGATTTTCTTTTGAAGACTTTCAATAACCTGTGGCTAAAATCATTTTATAGATGTGAAGCATCTATTTTTATGCATTTATTATATTTTTATGTGCACACTTTACATTTTGCAGTTTTCTTGGTTATGTTGACAAGATTGGGATGGCATATGAAGCACCTTCCTTGGCATGTGGTTTTGGAGCATATATAGCATTAGTAAGTGGCAAATCCCATCAATATAAAGGGACTGCTGGTTATAAAGTAGTCTTGGCAAGGTTTGCATAGTTTGCATGGACGTGCACTTCAATAAATGCTACATATAAAACATGTATGAATTTGGAAAAGTAGCATAATTTACAGACAACACAGAGAAAGGGTTCCTTAACTGCCGTCAGTTGTTTTGTGGCTGCATATAAAGAGAGAAAACGTAAAGAGTTTTTCATTTCGTAGCAGATTCATTTCTTATCAGTTTTTTAACCTAAGACTTCGTCATTATCAACCATTTGAATTAGCTTTACAGGGAAAATAAATGTGAAGACAAGAGTATGCCCCTATTGTGGAATGCTGTTTTTCTTAGTTTTGTTAGAACCTTTATTGTCATCTCAGAGCAAAAATTCAGTAATTAACAGTAGCAAAAATGCAAACAAATATTTGAACATTAAATGTATTTTCTGTTATTTGTCTTCACATAGATAGTGTTCAGTATAACAAGATTGGAATTCTTGAGAAGTTTTAGAATAGCATATGAAAGAAAACAAAATAATGTGTATGTTCTGTCACCATGATGCTTCAATTTCTGTAGAACAGCATCACATTGCAAGCCTTGCAAAGAAAGTATTTTTTGTGTTGTAAAACCATAAAACATGTTTTTCAGCCAATCATTCGAGATGTGATGGAGAAGAAGGGTGAGCTAACCAAAGAGGAGGCTCTTCAGTTGGTTGACAAATGTATGACCCTCTTGTTCTACCGCGATGCAAGATCTCTAAACAAGGTCAGCTGCATTGATGTTTTTCATTCGCTTGAACAAACAATGGAGTCATTTAATCTTACAATTTGAACCAACTGAGATATGGGTCCTTTCAGTGGTTGCCGAGATTCAACCCACCCATTTTGATAATTAGTTTCTCTTTTATGATCTCATTGCTTCTTCAGCTGTATGTAAGATTCCTGTATGTCTGTAATGATTATGTCATTTCAGAAATCATTTATTTTGCCTATGAACAAATTAAAAAGCAAATGTTGAGGTGATTTACATGCATTTAAGCCTGTTTCAAAATGCTTTACATGCAGTATTGCTCGTGATTACTCATAAAATATGCCTGGAAACTTTTTGCAAGAAGTATACAATTTTGATGCATTCATTTCATTCCGCGTTATCTTAAGCCACTTGAAAAAAAATCTTTCTACATTTACTGTATTATTATTGCATAGGAATAACACATTGGCTCATAGTTGGAAAATGTATTGCAGTTGCTTTTTTTTTTTTACAGACGTTTCTTTGACTAATTTGGCGTAGTTTCTGTAATATTTTCTCTCTATGTCCCCACAGTATCAAGTAGCCACAATTACCAAGGAAGGTGTAGATTTGAGAGGACCCGTCAAGGCTGAAGCAAACTGGGAGATTGCACATATGATCAAGTAAGTCTCTCACCCTTCAGGGGTACCTGAAAAAGTGGACTACTGATCAGGCATGTTATCTTACTGACTAACAAGTAAATGTAGATGAAAGTTAGCTGGAAAAATCTAGCTCGGTTGGAATTTTAACCTCAATCCTCATGCCCCACTGGTAATTGGTTTCATCTGGTGGTTGCTGGCAGCATCAATTGGAAGATGGCAATGAAAGACCCAAAGCATCTTTTAGAGCATCCATCTGTAGTTAAAATCAAGCAGAGCCTCACAACTGACAGACTGGCCTGCGGCCTATGCCTTTTGTTGATTGCCTTTCATGAGATTGTCACGGCCCCATAATGACTGTAGTAACTGAAAAATTCTAATAAATCGATATTTATGTATGTTTAGCTTTGTTCAAAGCCACATCAAATGATCTTGGTTCTAGACTCCTAAGCCGAAAAATAATCAAATAGCAAACTTTCAAAAATTCATCATCACTAGACCAGTTGTGCTAAAAGTAAAACAGTTTTTTGCTTCTCTTGAAAAGTAGTCAAAACTGATTACTACAGTATTAGGGAATTGTGATGATATAATGTGCACAGTTGTGCGTTGGATGCTTAAGTTAATTGAACCAAAGTATATTAGCACTTCCATGGACAACTGCCTTCAGGAAAAGTGATTTGATTTCACTTTCACCCATGGCAGTAACTTTATTTCAGTCATTGCAGTGAGAGATACTGTGACAAGGATTACATTTTAACATCTCTGGATTTCATTGGGAAAATTTTCCTTGTGATGGGATTCCTAAGTTTGTTTTTTTTTTAAAGGGAACTCATTTTTATTGACCTGTCATTTTCAGTGTTCATTTGTGCTCAGACTAATTAGTGTTTCTACAACTGTTACATTTCCAGGAAAAAAAGTAAATGCATTTGGGCTATAACATGGAAGTTGTCAATTAGGAAAATGTGTTGGGCTGGTGTAGAGATCTTAGAAAATTTGTTTTTGTGCCAAATACATTCTGTGCAAGATATTGGGATTAAATACTAGATAGCCTGAGATATGGGACTTATAATTTTTTGTTTGGATTTTGATTACCACAGTTTTTGTTCTGTCATACTGTATCTCATTCACCTATTCTTTTGTAATGCAGCACAGTTTTTGGATTGGATAACTGTCTATTTTGTAATGCAGTATAGTTTTTGCTTTGAATTCTTTTGTAATGCACTCCAGTTTTGAGTTGAATAACCTCCAAGTGTGTTGGAAAGCACCCCAGTTTTTTGGTTTGAATAACTACCAGTTCTTTTGTAATGCACCTCAGTTTTGAATTAAATAACCACCAATTCTTTCATGACACACTTCAGTTTTGGTTGTTGTTTTTTTATTTATGTTTAACTTGAATTAAGTTTTTATTTCAAATGCACCGGAGATTAGAAAAGTTTTGAAATTTATCGTTTTTCTGCCGTGGAGGGGTCAAAGATAAATTTTCTCATCACATTGTGCGAATTGTTTTCCTCAGGGGCTACGAATGATTCTGCAGCAGGCTCAGGCAGTGATGGTTTGGTTGCACATGAATGAGATGATGTCAGGAAGACTGGTCAGCTGGATATATCTCTTTGTCATTGACATGGGTGCCATTTGTCCAGAATCTGCAACTGAGGAATTGAATTATTTTGGAGATATGACATGTTGTTTTTGTGAAGTCTACGGATGGAAGGAATGGGTGTGAATGATGAGGAATCTGCTAATGTTTGCTTATTTTGAATACTTCCTTAAATGTGCTAGTGAATGGTTATATGTGAAAGAATATAAAGGATGTTTCGGGGTATTTTTGGTCACTGTCTGATACTCACTCACAGTTCAATTCAGTGATGCGAATCTGAGATCCACAGCATAACATTTTTCAGTGAGAGGATATTCAACGGTCGCCATGCCAATATTCGTATACTTGATCTTATATGTATACCATTACTGTGTAAAATTTAGTATCTTTACAGCTCACAGTCACCTACGACAAAAAAAATTAAATCTTTTACTGACTGTGGTATGGTATTCACTGGGACAGATTCCAGTTTTTTTTACTCCACCCTTCTTTTGCCTCAAAACAGGGCACGTTTAGGATGAGGAAATCACATCAAAAAATATATGGCTTTTAATTACCCTTTTCCAGGGGAATTCTTGTGTGTATTTTATTTCCTTCATGCAGAGTTGGTAAAACAATATAATTGTTCATAGCTGCATCATAGTAGTAAATACTGTTTTTCATGAGAAAGATTGCTCATAACTTGGTACTATTTTATACCATCAGGATCTTGTTGTGTGTATGGAGCTATTGATGTGAATGTCTGCAAGAAGAAGTTAAAATGTACTTTCTTTATTCAACAATAAAACTTGTTTCATTGTTCTCTATTATTTTTGTTGTTTTATTAATGAGCACATGCTGTTTTCTCTCCCATAAATATGTATCGTTTATCTTATCTTTGACCATTAACTTCCTGTATCCACCCACATTGCCCGCTATTGATCTGTCTCATATCGCCCGCTATATATACCTGCAGTAAGAAGCAGCTGTTTGGACCTAATAACATGGTCTTAGTGATGGCCACTATGATAACCGGAAGCTTAAAAAGTTCCTTGTTTACTTTTTACTAAATCGAAATGCAGTGACGTTGATGCATGGTTTGAATATTTGATGCAAAAAATTGTATCTTATGCTGTCTGACTATTTTCTTATTTTTAATTTTGTTTTAACTACCTTTTTGGACATAAAATTAATTAAATTTGATACTGTTTGAAGGGTGAATCATTTTTCTCTGTCAAGATATTTTTTGGAGGGTGACTGAAGTAAATTTGAGTGTGTAATGGCAGTTTTGATGAAGGCCATAGAATTGTTGGATGTTATTCCCCTTGCGCTGGGACAGCTGAGGTGGTTCTCTGGGCAGGCCCTTGGAAGTTAATGGTTAAGCCTGTCATGCACTCTTTCCCTCTGTTTCCTGGATGTAAGAGTGATTGATCAAAACTGATCTTGTCTCTCTCTATTGAACATGTTACGGGATAATTGTGAGGGGATCTGACGAAATCAGGATTAAGGTGAAAGCCGAAATTCTTGCAAAAACCCCTCCAAATGGAGAAAAAGTCATTTTCTATGGAAACTAAGATTTGCTTATATTTTGAAAGATTAGCCATTTTGCTGCATTCAGTTTTAGAAATATTTCATTTTGGTTTTTCAAACGGGTAGAAAAATTTCACCTTTAGTCCAGTTTTGTCAGATCAGTCACAGTTAATATCGCAATCCATTGATAATTGATCTGGTGATACATTGACCAGAAACAAGTGTCTCTTACCATTATTTTAATCCTAGTATTCAGGCTAGTGCGCAAAAATGATAATAATAATAAAATTTTGCCTTGATCTAAGCTAAGATGTTTAAATAAGGTTTGTATTGTCAGGTATGTTAAACTCGTTAGAAATTAAAATCAAAACATATATATTATATCATATGTCTTGTCTTGTAACATGAATGAAGAAAGGGAACGTTCTGTAAGAAACATAAGGGGGGGGGGGAGGGGGGGGAGAATAAATAGTTTTGTCAGGATAACGTGGAAAGTTTTTCAACTGCAATGTATACATACCTTTTTAACTTAAGAATCACAATAATACAATGCATTCAACCATTATAATGACACTGTAGCAGTTTTGCTAGAATGACTATTCCCTTGTTTGAGTTTGGGTTTTACAGCATGTCAGCACGATAACAGCCACTTTGCACTCATCACAGTCTATTTGAGTACACTTTCTTTATTTATGTTTTGTATTCAGAGTTGTCAGGTTTAACATAGAATTAAATACATTCAAATACATTGGTAAAATTCTAAAACAGTTGTTTTGTATAGATCTGGAAAAAGTTTTGTTCATATAAATGAGTATAAAAGTTATTAAATGAAGTTGTAGATCTTAGCCTCTCCCAGAAAGGACAGGATGCATTGTGGATCCACAACTATTGCCCTGTGTAATAAACTTCAAATTTAATGACAGTTTATTGAGCCACAGCATTAAAAATTCTCAGTTTCCATGTCAAGGGGGTGTACATTATGCTGAATTTTTTTCGAGAGGTACAAATATAATACAAGCATCTCATTTTACTTTTTTTAGACATCCAACGTCATCCGATGTCAATTTTTTTTTGTGAACTCTTACAAGGAAGACAAAAATAATGTTTTGTTGTTTTTTTCATTGTAAAGGTCAACCGTGTCGCTACTGACTTAGCACTGAGTGTCGGACAAAGGTGATGAAATCAAGCATTGGGTGGGTCTATAAAAACATTCATCACCTGGTGCCGAAACATGCCCTATGTCTGGTCTTAGCAGAGGCTGAGGTTGATTGGCATATAATTTTGATACTGATCTACTAAAGTTTCCGCCAGTTTCTCGGTAAACAAACTTTTCAACAAATGATTATTAAAGGAATTTCAACTCAAAACACAATGAAAAATACACTGAATTAAGCCTCATTTATTAGGCTTTCTGTGTGAGTTATTTTCAAACACATGCGCTACATCGGCGCGAAGCTTTGCGGTCCTAGTTATAAGGGGGTCAAATCAGTATGGGGGGCTCAGGGCCAAAATGTCAAGTCTATGTCTTGTTGAAGCAATAGAAACTCAAAGCTACACACATTCTACAGTACAAAAGATAGTATATTTGACAGAGGAAGAACTGAACTTATTTTTTGATGTAAGATGCATGCCGTTCTACATAAACACACAACAGTACTAGCCGTGTAATATTGGCCTAAAGTTATGCCAAAACGGGATTTCGCCACTTTAGCGGGGCAGTTTGGACTACCTAATACATGTACTAGTTCCCTTGGCAACTTTTAAGCAGAAAACATACAAGCTGAGTACCGTATTCAAAACCAAATTACACCATCATCATCTAATCAAAACTTATTAATGATGTGAGAACCTAAAATCTACCTATTTTGTAGAGAAGATTCATTGATTTTTGGGGAACGGGCTGGGAGCTATCCTCACCTTAACTGACAATAAAGCTATATCAGCGGCTGAATATCAAGCAAACTTAACCCACGGTTGAAATCAGAATGCCATTCAAAACGAAGGCAGTTGTCTGTACATACATGTAATGAAAGTATGGATTATTTCCGTTGAGTCAGAGACTAAACCAATGAAATGAGTGGCATTTGACAGATCGTCCTTGAATTTCAAATTCAGCACAGCTGAATTAAAATTATCTTTGTTATGCTTTCTTCTATCGGTGCACATGCATTTGTCACTCAAGAACTTTTTTTTCCAAATTTTTAGAAACAATACTGCCCCCTTCACTTAACTTTCATATTTCGTCGGGTATTTCCCATATTGTTGTATGTGCATTTTTGCCTTATCGAGAAAATGAGATTGAAAGTTTGAAGAGTTGTGTAAAATCAGGATTTTGTTTTATACGCTTCAAATTCAAAACTTGCATAAAAAAGCTCACGAAATATACACCAATAATATATGACACTTATACATTATAAAATTAGGAGTGAGAGAACCACTTTCATGACAAAACCTCAAAATGCCGCATACAACAGTTTGGTAAATCCTCTCAATTATTATTATTGGTTCTAAATAGACTACAATAATTGTTACATTAGTAACAGTGCATCCACGGGTGCTGGCTCCACCGATTTCACACTTTGTGTTTAAAATTTGGAGTGAATTTTGTCTGCTTTTTTCTTTTTTTTTTTTTTTAATTATTTGTTGTTGTGTGCATGAGAAAACCCACAATAAGTCGGCAGAGCTGATTTTGAGAAAAACGGCTTTGAAGTGAAAATTTGGGTCCGACACAAACTTCCAACTTGGCTGTTGTTTAGGGGACCGTGGCATGTTACAGGATAAACTGTAGACGAGCAGTGAACACTACTCACTATGATCTCTATAACGGCTTAGTTATTAGACTACGGTCTCCTAACAGCAATCACTCCAATATTACTTGGTCAATTTGCTATTGCCCTTATAGAATTAAATGCCGTTTTCTCAAAATCTTGTTTTAGGGGGGTCACTGACTTCAATTTATCAGAAATGTCTTGTCTTTTATTATATGTACAGAACTCAAAATGTCATGTTGCCGACTTTTTGTTGGTTTTCTCAGGCACACTCACAATTATTTTTGTTGTGTGTGGAATAACAGTTCATGACTTTGTTAAACTTACAGGCCTACAAAATGGCAGATTTACTCCTTAACTTATGCAGATATCAAATTTAGATCCCATCTCAGAAACAGTAAAATCTGTGTCAAAAGAGTAAACTTGGTCAAATCATACAGAGAGACTCCATCATTCATACCAAGTACCCAATCTCTCATACCACAATAAATAAAATAAAAAAAACCACAAAACCAGCTAAAGTATCAAAATAATTTATTCAAATTAACTTACAAATATTTGCAAATAAAATATAAATGTGAAAGAAATTATGACGAAATACTGTTAATATACACTGTGAATGTCTCAGAGTATTTTACGTCTACAGCAATACAATTACTCTTGTTCGCAATTTATTTCCACCAGAAGAGAAATAAGGTCCTGTCAAAGATTTAACAGTCTTAACTGGGGTCTTAAATTTACTTGCTATCATTGACTTACAAACAGTGTACATTTTCTGGCAAAGCTGCTTTCACTATACAGTTCTGACACCACAGAACTGAAAATGTTGCCAATTTTTAAACTATACACGGAGCTTCGGTGACTTATAAACTCAAAGAACATATTTCTGGAAAGCTAGTTTCTCTGTACAGTTCTGACACAACGTAGAATTGAACATTTTACCATTTTAATTGGCTAACGGCGAACAGCAGCGTTAACACTAACTTCGCAGTTTATCTCATCACAATCCCCTAAGACCGTAGTGACTAAAGAAATTCCACGAATCGATTTTTATATTTACTCAACTACATTTAAAGCCGCATTGATCGATCTTGGTTACAGACTCTCAAGCCAAAAAATAACCAAATAGCGAATTGTCAAAATTCATTGTCGTTAGACCAGTTGTGCTGAGATAAAACAGTTTTTTGCTTCTCCTGAAAAATAATCAAAACCGATTACCCCGGCCTGTACTACAGTTTTAGGGAATGAGAATGATCTTAACCATGAACATATCAGAATATCTTCATTTTAGTTTCAAACTGCAAACATTTGCAAACGACACTATAAATGTGAAATAACAAAGATTATGAAGAAAAAAAAAGTTCCATCGAGAATAATAATATTATTCAAGATATAGATCCTTTGTGTTACTATGCTTTCCCTACTTGGCAGACTGAATTTGACAGACTGGCCAAATTCAGTGAGGCCAACAGAATCGCTGCAGCAGAGCAACGCAGACAGGCCAGGAAATGTGCCAGCAAGTCTCCGACATCCTTCCCCATCCCATGCCCACACTGCGTCAGAACATTTCAGGCACGAATTGGTCTGATCAGCCATCTGCGCACCCACTGAACCCAATCCACCTACCCCTCCCCCAGGATGATTAGATGGTCCTCGTCGATTCCGACCACAGACTAATAAATCAGTCTGTGATTCCGACGGACGAACCACACGCACTTGACAGACTACATCCAAACTGGGTGGGACAACCCCCATTGACCCAACCCCTCACATTTTTTTTTTAACTTGCAAGATTCCAAGACAAACTAGAACAAAGGAGGAAACAAAGGAAAAAACAATTTTAACCCTCCATGCCATTCACAAAGGGCATGCCTGTACTGGTTTAACAATATGAAAGAATGCATATTTTGCCAGCAAACTGTTGAAAATATTTACATTTCAATTATTCAGTTGCAGTATACACTGAATATATTGGAAATACAATCAACAACGTGGGCAGACGTGGCTTCTGTGCTGTTGACTAAGCAAGAACTCGCAGTTAAGTAAACATACATGTATTCTGTTTAGATTCTATACATTCCCTATTAAAATCTTTTATTGTTCCATTGTTTTATCTGTTCCATTTTTCTTTTTTTCTGTTGTCTTTTCTTTTCTTTTTTTCCTTGATGAAGGCGCTGGCCGAAATATCGAACATTTTCTGTCTTCTCTTTTAGTTTGCATTGTATCTTTTGGGTATTACTTTTTACGCGAGGCTTTGCTACATGCAACTTTTTCTTTTTGCCCAATTTTGACGTTTCTTCTAGCCTTGCTGCGGCCCCACAGTTTTTCTGTGGTTTTTATAATATTTCGTGGTTTTTCCAAGGAGCTCCGTGCTGATCTTATTCTAGAGTCCATTTCATTTTTTATGTTTTGTGTTCCATATGGGGACAAGGTGGTCTAGAGGCAAGGTGCTCGCCTCTCATGCCAAGGGTCCCGGGTTCAAAACCCGGCCGGTGCAGGCATGTTGTAAGTTTGGGATTTTTCTCATATTTTCGTGTCCCTGATCCTATTGGGGGGTAGGATCGAGTACCTAGTCTTCTCGGATAAGGACGAATTAAATTCGGAGGGCCCGTGTGCACGTTAAAGATACCTATGCAGTTGGAAATCGTAAAGAGCAGGCCGAACAGGCCGCTGCCCGGGCAAAATTAAATAAAATTCATCTCTACCATTCCCTCCCCTCCCTCTCTCATCTCCCCCCCCCCCCCCGCCTCCCCAAAAAAAAAAGAAAACCCGCCGACCGGCGCTGCACTGTGGCGACGAAGTGCCTGCTCCAGTTGTAACTGGGCTGCAATGGCACAAAGGCAAATTTCCCAAATGGGATTAAAGAGTTATACAAATACAAATACAAAAATACCAATATGTATTGTCTGTGCTAGGTATTTATATTCAGTGACCTTTTCAATGTTTTTCTTTTCAATTATTATCTTTTCACCTGCCTCGTACTTAACTCGTAGTCTGTCGTGTATTTTGTGTTGGCCTTTGTGAATTTTCAGGTCAAGCTTTTTGTCTGTTTGTTTATTATTATATTCAGGTTGGTTTCCTTCTGCTATACATCCTCTGTGCCACGTGCTACATCGTCCGCAAATCTCAGGTCTTTCAGATACTCTCTATCTATGTTGCTGCCATTTTCTAGGCTTGACATTTTAAGTATTTCTTCAATTGCTGCTGTAAATAGTTCGGTGATATGGGACCCTATATCACCCTGTTTTGTTTTGTTTTCTCTGTGATAATTGTCTTGCTAACGCGGTAGTCATATGTATATAGTGTGAAAATAGAGCAGTTGACCTTCGGGGATCAAGCTTCAAGATAAAGGGCAAAAACGGTAGCCTATCAAGGTGACACTGGGTCAAAACTGATTTCTTGCCATAAGTGGCATATTAAACCATTTCTAAACATTGTCTCAAAATCATTGAATGATTTACTCATCGAAATTATTTCTGAAAAGTACATTCTAATGACTATCGAGTGATATTTTTCAACTATCGACGGTTATGATATTCTTTTACATTTGCTTCGGTGAGTGTACAAGTGGAAGCTGCAAGAGAGTTTGGGTAACTTTGTTCTGACATTTTGAATCTGTCATAGTTTCAACTGCCAACTGCAAAGGAAGTTTCTCAAAACTTAAAGTAATCAAAACGTGCCACAGATCTACAATGAGCCCAAAAAGACTGAGTAATCTGGTAATACTGTCAGTTGAGAGAGATTTCAAAGTTTGTACAAATTAAAACTAGGTGAATTTAAATCTATTTTAGTATCCTAGGATTAAATGCATTTTATTTTAACTACTTTTTTTTCTTAATATACAGTACAAGTGCTTGGGGGAGGGGGGAAAAGAGGTCCAATACTGTACTGGTGAAAGGGATTCGCGGAGTGATAACAGTCCACAGTGCAGAAGGCGCAATATATCCGCCATACCCAGGGCGCTGGCAACCCATTCTACTCCACTGTATGTAAAGGGAGAGAATACAGAGAACGCTTTTAATCGCAAAAAAGTTAAATTAGTGCCTTCAGACAAGCGCATTTTAAGAAATCGCCTGTTGCTGAAGTGAGTGCACATGGATGAAGCCCTGAAAAGCAAGCGCTTCACCAATCACAACAACTGCTCGTGTTTTAAGACGTGAGTCGACATCCATTTTCTTGCGACAGAAATTCGAAAAATAGAAGTAACGACACACTACATTACACAGCAAGTCGCTTCAAAGCCTGAACAAGAATTCTCTTTCAATTAAATCAAAACACTCTTGATTTTACAAGTGGTGATCTATGCAGCAATCTTTATAATACACGCGTTTTCTATGTGTGTCAAAAGGGTTTGGGTGGAATACTTCACGAAGCTGTAAAGCGTTTTTCTTGAAGTGCTAGCTTTCGCGCGCTTGAAGCGATCTCGATGTTCTCTCCCTCATGACAGTTGTGATTCCTACTCTTGTTTAAATCAAGAGCACAGGTTAATTCCTATTCCACTACAATGAGTAATATCTCAAAATCTACACTTTCTGCCATCTTTTATGCAACCAATCCTGCGGTCAACAATATGTGTTTTGACAAGACAATAAACAAAACCCGGCGTTTCACAGGTGAAACTTTAAATTTTTATTTGTTACAGCAATAAGAAATCCCCTAACATAGATAACATTTTTAAAACATTCCTGAACTTTGCAAAGACGAATGCTCAGCAGTTATTGTTGCTATTGTTGTTGTGCACTGAATTCTGTTTAGAGAAATTAAAATATGTGAATCAAAAACAACAACAACAAAAAACAAAAATAGTGGCACGGGGACTCCAGCACACACTACCCTACCTAGCACAGATGTGCCGTGTGACTATGTGGTTGCGAGAGCACTTTTCCCATGACATGGACGATCCTAAGTCTAATACTACAGTACCAGTTGCCCCTTAAGATCTAAGGAAGTAGGTTCTAATCCGTATGTTTTGTCCGGCCTACCCCCGACCAAACTCCACCCCAACTCTCAGTCCCTCAGTAGCGCCTCAAGGGAGGAAATCTCGCCAGACCCTAAGCTTTACAGACTGGTTGGGCATGACCAGCCGTGCGAGTACCTTGGTCGACCGCCGACCTCGACGCTACATGGAAGCAGGAGCCAGTGACCACCCGAGTTTCCCCAAAGTGGCTGTTCTGTACTATAAATAAATTTTGGATTTTCTTATATGACACAGAATCCATACATTGTCTGCCGTTATGGGTTTGACCTCATTATGCATAAACTCACATATTAAATCCACCCCTTTATTAAGATTATTAAAAACGTCTTGTTTTAATTCAAACGGTTATGCTTATTAATATTTTTAAAGATAAATGTCCCTCAATACGGCATAGTTTCATAATTTAGCATTCTCAAAAATACTATATGCCCATCAAATGATTATCGTCCTTTGCCCTTGACGCAATCTTAGTTTTTCCTACAAATCGGAAGCAGAAGTGGGAATCGATACCCTTATATGTTCTCATTGAAAAGAATGTCACAACGAATTGAATATTTCCTCTTATTTTCTCGAAAATGGGAAACTTTTCTCTTGCATTTGCATTTTCTTCCTCTGGTTTACAAGTTTGAATAAAAATGAAATACGTCTAACAAAACGTTTAAATGATTTCATAATAGTTTCTTGTCTGACATAAGGAAATTCCTATTTAGGATTCCAAATTCGATACCAAATACACACATCCATTACCAAAGAGATGACCTCAACACATTTTCCACTAAAACTCCCATGACTTCTAAATTATGGTATTCATGTTCCTGTCGTGGCCAAACTGCCTATCTCATGGAAACAAATTTTTACAGAAGAAGGGAAAAACTTATCGGTCATGCCCTACCTCACCACCCTTAACTTCTATAATCTCTAAATTATGATATATGGCGTCGGTGTCATGATCAAATCACGTATCTCATGGAAACAGTTTTGTGAAAGACTTATCAGACTTGTCAGACTTGTGGAACGGACTTGTCGACTTTGTCGGTGTTGCCAGACTTGTACGACGAACTTGTCGGCCTTGTTGGACTTTTGTGTCAGATATTACGGACTTGTCCGACTCGTGCAATGGACTTGTCAGACTTGTCGGACTTGTGCTGCCGACTTGTTGACTTTGTTGGACTTCTGACACATGTTGGATTTGTGCAACTGATTTGTTGGGTTTTTTGGATTTGTCAGACTTGTCAAACATGAGCAGCGGACTTGTTGGATTTGTTGAACATGTGCAGTGGACTTGTTGAACTTGTCGGGATTGCTGAAAATATCAGATGTTGCAGACTTTTTGCTGGACTTGTCAGACTTGTGCCCTGGGGTTGTTGGACTTGTGATGTACACTTTTTGGACTTGTGCGGTAAACTTGTCGTACTTGTCGACCCTGTGCGGTAGACTTCTTGGATTTGTTGAACTTCTGCGTTGAAATTGTTCTGCAGACTTGTCAGACTTGTGCGTCGGACCAGTCAGCCTCATCAGTCTTGTGCTCCTGGCTTGTCATACTCATGCGGCAGAGCTGTTGGACTTGCATTGCGGATTTGTCGGACATGTCAGACGTCTTCAGTGGACTTATCAGATGTCAGACTTAGCGGACTTGTTCAGCAAACTTTGTTGGACAGGTGCAGCAGATTTGTCATAATTGTGCAACCGACATGTCAAGGTCATGGGGTTTGTGCAGTGGACTTGATGTACTTGTCAAACCTATGCAATGGACTTTTTGGATTTGTTTTACTTGTCAGATTTTTCTAACCTATTTGGCAGACTTGTGAGACTTGTCAGGCTTGGGCAGTGGACTTTTCAGACTTGTCTAGTGGATTTTTGTCGAATTTGGGCTGCAGATTTGTAGGATTTGTGTGGATGGCTTGTCAAATTTGTCAAACCTGTGCAGCTTTGTCGATTTTGTGTGTCGAACTCATTGGACTTTGACAGATTTGTGGACTTGTCGGACTTTTTTGGCCAACTTGTTGGACTTGTGCGTCAGACTTGTCAGACTTTTTTGGCCAATTTGTCGGACTTGTGCTTCAGACTTATCAAAATTTTTTGGCCAACTTGTTAAATTTGTGCTTTGGACTTGTCAGACTTTTTCGGCCAACTTGTTGGACTTACGCGTTGGTCTTGTAGGAATTTTCGGGTAACTTATTGAACTTGTGCACCAGACTTGTCGCATTTTTTGGGCCCATTTGTTGGACTTGTGTGTCAGACTTTTCAAAAATTTTTGGCGAAATTGTTGGATTTGTGCATCAGACTTGCTGGACCTTTTTGGCCAACTTCTTGGACTTGTACGTCAGACCTTTCAGACTTTTTCGGCCAACTTGTTGGACGTGTGACTCGGACTTGTCAGATTTTTTCTGCCAACTTGTTGGATTTTTGCATTACACTTCTTAGACTTTCTTTAGCCAATTTGTTGGATTTGTGCGTCAGACTTGTCAAAATCCTTTGGCCAACTTGTCGGACTTGTGGATCGAATTTGTCAGATTTTTTTTGCCAACTTCTTGGTTTCGTGTGTTGGACTTGTTGGATTTTTTTGGCCAACTTGTTGGACTTGTGCGTCAGAATTGTCAGACATATTTGGCCGACTTGTTGGACTTGTGTGTCAGATTCATCAAAATATTTTCGTCAAATTGTCAGACTTTTTCAGGCAACTGGTTGGACTTGTGCGTCAGACTTGTCAGATTTTTGCGGCCAACTTGTTGGACTTATTTTGTCAGACTTGTCAAAATATTTTGACCAAATTTTTGGACTTCTGCGTCAGACTTGTCTTAATAAATTTTTTCCAACTAGTTGGACTTGTGTATCAGGCTTGTCAAAATTTTTTGGCCAAATAGTCCGTCTGGAACATCAGACTTGCCAGATGTTTTCAGCCAACTTGTTGGACTTCTGCGTTTGTCTTGTCGGAATTTTTTGGTCGATTTGTTGGACTTGTGCATCAGACTAGTCAAAATTTTTTGGCCAACTTGTTGGACTTGTCACGATTAAGGTTGATGACCTTGTACGCCACGAGTATAGAGGGGGTAAACTTAGTAGGGGAGAAGGGGAGTTTTTAAGTTGTTGACTAGCATGAAAGATTACTATCACGAGGAAGGTCGGTGGCCTTGTGCGCCACGAGTCTAGGGGGGAGAGCTTAGCAGGGGAAAACACGGTTTTTAATATTGTTGACGAGCGTGAATAGATACACATGACTCGCTTTAAACTAGTCGCGTGTGCAAAGACCTCGGGAGTATAAGTAGAGGAGAAGCTCGACACACGTGGTTCCCAAGTTATTCATTCCTAAAGGAAGACGCAGCGAGAAGTGGTCCGGGCGACAGGTGGAAGGTCGTGCCATGGGGACCAGGGGTGTTATGTATGTGAGGGATCTATGAAGTTTCCAAATTATTCAGTCCCAGAGGAAGATGCAGAATTTATCGGTCCGGGCGTCAAGTGGAAGGTCGTGCCATGGGGACCAGAAGTTGAGGAGTCCTGATGATAGGACGGGAACCCTTCAGGACCTCGTGATTTGCGATGGCGGGTGTGAACCGTCGATGTGCTGTGTGGTTGCAGAAGTTGAAGAGTCCTGAGGACGGGATGATAACCCCTCAAGGAGCTAGTAATCTACAATGGCGGGTGTGAACTGTGTGTTCTTATTTGTGTGAAGCCAGGAGCGTCTGTTTCCCCTTTTATCGTCGAAGTTAGAGATCTAGAAAGGATCGTGTGAACTCTGGAGACGTGAAACTGCATCAACGAGGAGGGCAGCTGTTGACAGAGACTATTAAGTATACGTAGTTAAGTTTATGGACAGAGGGATTAGATCTAGATGTGAAACGGGGAATAGAGAATAGCCATGATCCCCAAGAGTAAATTTGAAATATCTGTCTTTGTGATTATGTATGTGATTATCATGAGTTGAATGTTTTGACATAAGTTTTGTCATGCATTTATAATTAAATATCGTTTAATTTAAATTTCACTCCATGTGTCCGTTGATCGCTGGTCTGCTTGCTTGGCTTGTTAGCTGGGTTTGAAAGATAAATAAGTTAGGTACTCATCACACACGTGGTCGTGACCATCTTCACGCACGTGATCGTGACAGACTTGTACATCAGACTTTTCAGAGTTTTTCAGCCAACTTGTTGGAATTGTATGTCGGACTTGTCAGACTTTTTTGGCCAGCTTGTTAGATTTGTACGTCAGACTTCTCAGACTTTTTCAGCCAATTTGTTGGACTTGTGCGTCAGACTCATCAAAGTATTTTGGCCAACTTGTTGTACTTGTACATCAGACTTTTCGGATTTTTTCAACCAACTTGTTGGATTTGCGCATCGCACTAGTCAGACTATTCCGGCCAACTTGTTGGACTTGTGTCGCGGACTTGTCAGATTTTTTCTGCCAACTCTTGGATTTGTGTATTACACTTCTCAGACTTTCTTCCTACAACTTGTTGGATTTGTGCGTCAGACTTGTCAAAATCTTTTGGCCAACTTGTCAGACTTGTGCATCAAACTTGTCAGATTTTTTCGGCGAACTTGTTGTAATTGTACGTCAGTCTTGTTGGATTTTTTCGGCCACCTTGTTGGAATTGTATGTCGGACTTGTCAGACTTTTTTGGCCAACTTGTTAGACTTGTGCGTCAGAATTGTCAGACTTTTTTCGGCCAACTTGTTGGACTTGTGTGTCAGACTCATCAAAATATTTTCGTCAACTTGTTAGACTTGTGAATCAGACTTGTCAGAATTTTTCAAGCAATTGGTTGGCCTTGTGCGTCAGACTTGTTGGATTTTTTTCAGTCAACTAGTTACACTTGTATCTACTTGTAAAAAAATTTTGTCAACTTGTCAGACTTATGCATCAGACTTGTCAGATTGTTTCAGCCAACTTGTTGGACTTGTTTGTCGGACTTGTCAAGATATTTTGGCAACTTGTTGGATTTCTGCGTCAGACATGTCTTAATAAATTTTGGCCAACTAGTTGGATTGTGTATCAGACTAGTCAAAATTTTTTGGCCAACTTTTCCAACTGGAACATCAGACTTGCCAGATTTTTTCAGCCAACTTGTTGGACTGGCGCGTCGGATGTATCGGAAATTTTTGGATCGATTTGTTGGACTTGTGTGTCAGACTTGTCAAAATTTTTTTGCCAACTTGGTGGACTTGTGCGCCAGATTTGTTAGACTTATTTGCCCAACTTGTTGGACTTGTGCGTCAAACTCATCAAAATATTTTTGGCCAAATTGTTGGACTTGTGAATCAGACTTGTCGGGATTTTTTGGCCAACTTGTTGGACTTGTGCATCAGACTTGTCAAAATTTTTTGGCCAAGTTCTTGGATTTGTGCGTCGGATTTGTGGGGCTGTTTTTGGGAACTTATGGGACTTGTGCCTCCGACTTGTCAGACTTTTTTTTTGGCCAACTTGTTGGATTTGTGCATTGGACTTGTCAGACTCTATTCGGCCAACTTGTTGGACTTGTCAGAATTTTTCTGCCCACGTGTTGGACTTGTTTTCAGACTTGTCAAAATTTTTTGGCCAACTTATTGGATTCCTGCATCGAGCTTGTCGGATTTTTTTGCCAAGTTTTTGGACTTGTGTGTTGGATTTGTCAGATTTTTTTGGCCAACTTGTTGTAATTGTACGTTGCACTTGTTGGATTTTCTTCAGTCAACTAGTTGGAATTGTATATCGGACTTGTCAGACTTTTTTGGCCTATACTTGTTAGACTTGTACATCAGACTTCTCAGACTTTTTCAGCCAACTTGTTGGAATTGAGCATTAGACTTGTCAGACTTTTTTAGCCAACTTGTTGGACTTGCGCGTCAGACTTGTCGGATTTTTTCGGCCGACTTGTTGCACTCGTTCATTGACCAACTTGTCGGATGTGTGCATCAGATTTGTCAGATTGTTTCGGCCAGATTGTTGGACTTGTTTGTCAGACTTGTCAAAATATTTTGGCCAACTTGTTGGACTTCTGCGTCAGACTTGTCATAATAAATTTTGGCCAACTAGTTGGACTTGTGTATCAAGCTTGCGCGTCGGTCTTGTCAGACTTTTTTCGGCCAAATTGTTGGACTTGTACAGCAGAACTGTGGGACTTTTCGGTCAACTTATTGGATTTGCACATCAGACTTGTCAGAATTTTTGGCAACTTAATTGTTGGACTTGTGCATCATACTTGTCAGAATTTTTTGGCTACTCGTTGGACTTGTACATTGGATTTGTCAGACTTTTTTTTTTTTGCCAATTGGCTGGACTTGTGTGTCACTGTTGTCAGATTTTTTTTCGGCCAGTTTGTTGGACTTGTGCGTCAGACTGGTCAGATTTGTTTTTTGGCCAACTTGTTGAGCTTGCATGTTGGGCTTGTCAGACTTGTGTGGCATATTTATTTGTAGCGCATGCGTCAAGTGTATGTGTGTGTATGTATGTGTGTGTATGAGTGTGTGTGTGAGTGGATTTTAGATCTAGTTCATCCAGTGAAAAGGTCATGAATTCAAGATTTACTTTTTGGGATCTCTGACCAGTAGAACGTAATTAATATTTATCCTGACACTAACCCTAATAAGAACTTGCAATTCTGATGGGTGAAAAGGAGGCGTTTAAAATAGTAGGCTTTATTTATGTGCGTATGTGAAAAATCCTGGGATTTTTTTTTAAACGGGTTCCATGGGATTTTTAAAAATCCTCACCGATGAGCCTGGTCCGTGTGTGAAAGTGAACCTGTGCATGTGGCATGCTACACGTGCTGTCTGGACTTTCAACCGTATGTCTCATGTGCATGTTGTGTCTTTCCCAGTTTCCGTGTCCTCGCTTCTGGTAGGCTCTAATCCTGTCTTATCATTCTGTTATATTCTGTCTATTGTCTTGGTTTGTTGTAGCACAATGTGACTTAACATGCCGACGTGCTTTCCTCAAACTCAAAACCGTGTCCGTGTTTATTTACTGCATATGAATGCGCCACACGCGCGTTTTAATCTGTTAGATAAATCTGGCTGAGTGAAAGGGCGTATTTAGAATTTGTGTCATCTGGGGCCATTTCTTGAGCTGGTACGCTCGACCTTTTTTACTCCTCCTTTCCTGCGCTTTTTCATGAGTCCCCCCCCCCCCCCCATGATAAAAGTAAAACCATGACATTTTGCAGCTTCAAATAACATTTTTACGGACTATTTGACTGTTCAATTTGAAACAGCCTGTCCTTGATAACTTTCTTATTTTGCTACGAAAAAAAAACAAAAAAACTTTTGAATTCGTTACCCGTCTGGAAAACGTAGGTGCGCTTCACAGAGACCTCCCGCCCCCCCCCCCCCACGTAGGTTTTCATATATGCTGAAGGCAAAGCCCCCCCCCCCCCCGAATGTACGTCCTCTCTAGATGGTTCCCCCGCCCCCCCCCCCCCCGTTTCTGTAGTTTTCGTAGATGCTTATGTACGCCAGCGCATCTCTACCGTTATGTTCGAATTAGATGATTGTATCATGTCCAAACTTGTGTGTCCGTGGTTTCGTCATATGCAATTGTCCCGTTTGTAGTAACTATCCATCATGTGTGAGTATTTCGTTTACATTACAAAGTGTCTCAAAAAAATTATTTCGAATTAAATCCAACATCGGAATGATGGCATTTTTACTGCATCGGTATGGCATTGTTCTGATGTTGGCAATCTGATCAGAATATGACTTGTTCCAACTTAAATCCGACGGCGAATTTATTCCACATCCATCTGATGTAGGAATCCAACATAGGACATCGTTTACACGTGAGAATGACATCATTCCGATGTAGGCAATCCGAGCTGAATACTACCTTGTTTCGACTTAAATCCTACTCAGGAATGATGTAGGAATAATATCAAGCTTGCATAACAATTGGCACACAGCAAACCTACAGATAAACAACAGTACATGTGATAATTTTACAGTCTTTATTTGGTTTTTGTTTTTTGTTTTTTTGCCTCTTCCCGGCTTTGTCACTGGCTGTCCCTAGCCATTCATTCCCAGCTTCTTTTGGGTTCTGCCAGTGTCACCTCCCTCTGGTTGGGATTGGATCTTACAGCTTCTGTGGATGACATATTATGAGAGATAGATGCTTGAAAAATGTTAAAAAGTGGTAATTAAATTTTAGTAAATCCATGGTTCCCGCCAAAATATACATTAGATCTTTTACCGACATTTTAAGTATAATGACCCACTAACTGAGGACAGCCTTAGCTGTTGAATAAAAATAAAAAAATCAAGAAACTTGATGTAGGATGTAGGATGTAGGCCTACGCAAAGTTCATGCATACCGGGTAGCGTTTTGCACTGACGCGTAAGGCCTACACCACCGTGTGTAACCTCTTACGCAGTTCATGCAAACGGCCGCTGGTCGTCAACCCTCTTCGTCCTAAGACTGGTGAATTATGATTAAAAGTTATTAATATATTCATTGTCAAGCCCCGTGCGCATTAGCCGGTTTTGATGTTCCGATTAGTTGGATGGTGACGTCACGACATTGAGTTTGATTGAGATTTGGATAATCCGCCAACTAGTTAGATCTCATGGTAACGATCCTTCCATCCATCCATCCAATATCTGTCCATCCATCCATCCATCCATCTGTCTATCTATCCATCCATCCATTCATCATCTATCCGTCCATCCACCCATCACCTATCCGTCCATCCATTCATTCATCCATCCATCCACCCGTCTAATTATCTGTCATTTGGTCGGTCTATCTCATTGTCTATCCACTCCTCTGTCTATTTATCTTTCTTTCTATCTATTTATACTTCATTTAATTTCTACTCCCCGTTCTCCAGTCTATATTTCATTCTTTTCACTCCAGATTTGTCTTACCTGCCAATCTGCACCTCCCGGGATTAACATAATCCATTTCGCACCAAGTGTCTTAACCCCTCCGTGCTGAATAGATAGCCCGCCCCTCCACTCATGCACTCATGTACCCCTGGGGCGAGAAGTGGCGGAACTGACATCCTGAACAAGAGAAAGGAATCTAATAAGATTTGTTGATACTTAAGAAAAACTGTCATTTCACTTTAAGGAAAAAAAGAAAGGGCGGGGAAGAGGGGGGTGGGGAATCAAAATTGCACCACTGTGAACTGAAACACTCCCATCACTTTTTAAAATAAAACCATTTATTAACTAATAAATTTATTTATTCATTCACTTATTTATCTGTTTATGTATGTATTTATGTATTAATTAATTAATTTATTTATTCACTTATTTATTTATCATTTAAATATTTATTTGTTATTCATTCATTCGCTATTTCTTTCTTTATTTACTTATAAACCCATCCCATCGCGCGGGGAGACTGTTGTTGAATCGCGTTCAGTTTGGTGCGATTTCTCGCCCTGAAAACGAGTGCGTAATGTCCTGGCGGCGAAAAAGTACTTATCAAGTAATAGCGAATTTCCCCCAACTAGTCTTGTGTGATGTGGTCACTTGAAATATACCTTTATCTAGGTATAATCTAGTTTCTGTTCAAAATTTGAACCATTCCTTACATTTGAATATCTTCAGTTCTCCAACATTGCCTTTCAATTGTTAAAAACGCTAGTTGCAGACTGCACCCACGATGCCAGTGATTGCACTGTAAACTGCATGCTAAAATGTCTGCAGGCAAGTTAAGTCTCGGTTAGCCCATTGTACGACATGCGTGGGAAAAACTTTCCGATTGTTCGATGTGACGTAATGGTGGCCACAGCATTTTGATTGGTTGACCAATACAGGAAGAGACAATCCTATTTTTAGAAAAAAAACAAAAAAACAAAAACGGAATGTGACAAAAACCGTGACCTCCACTGCGAAGATTCTAAAAGTAGCCTAGTCAGTCTGTTGACATGGCGAAAAAGTACCACGCAGGGTTTCGCTACATAGGCCTACAACTTTTTCTTTTTGCCTAATTTTGACATTGCTTATAGCCCTGCTGCGACCCCACAGTTTTTCTGTGGTTTTTTTAAAATGATATTTCGTCAGTCTCTCATGTGCACACGTAAACCGGCAAGCCCTTTTTCACCAAATATACTTATGGGCCTAGTGCCATTACAGTCGTAGCTAATAAGGTCCCTAGTTATTCAGACGTAGATTTCATAGGATTGGTAAGATTACCATTGGGGCAAAGTCCCAGCCAGCATTCTTACGACAATCCTATATAGATTTCCGTAAAGTTGGTACAATTGCCGTAGGGACAGATTCCCTACATCAAACCGACGTCGACACAATATCGTAACCAGCAAATCTACGTAGGAACGACGTCATTCCTTTGTGAAACTTGATACCAATTTTAGGCGTCGGATTTAAGTACGGTTTGGCTGAGCGTAAAGAAAAGTAAGATTTTAGGACGGCAAACACATCGATAGATGTTTCTCACGGATTGTTTCCTTGGATGAAGAACTCTTTTGTCAATAAAACCAGTAAAATTTTGCCCCGCTGTCGTATTATTACGAGTGACTGAATGGTGGAGTGTGTTTGACCTCTGTCGACAGACCTAAACAGTACGTTCATCTTCGGCTCAACATTTTACTTACACTTGTAGCATTTACCGCTAGAACTTACCGAATCACTGTCTGGGCATGATCATTGTGCATTTTATACACTATCCATGCTTCATAATATCCACCTCTTGTAGGCTAAATCGCATGCTGGCACGGTGGGGCTAAAAATGTAAACACGATCCGCACTCACACTTTGTAACCTCTTACCACAATATATATATACCAGTTCGTAGAGAGAGGGAGGGAGAATTAATATTCCTCCTTGAAAATGAAGCCGATAAAACGAATATAGTCTAGATCTAATATGAATTCCACAACTTTAGTTCTACAGTAACGGAAGCATATTGTGTGCACTGTTAATTTTGTTTATTTATTAGCGTGTGTGTATTATACGTGTGTGTGCGCGCTATATATCATAATTTTTGTTTCTGTAACTGTATTGTTATGTATTCAATGATCAAAACAAATTTCCTTGTACAAGGACGAATAAAATTTATCTTATCTTATCTTACATATTTCATGTTTTGAATTTTAAACCATGACTATGAGCCTGGCTTACTAAAAAAAAAACACCCATCCAGAGGATTGACTAGCCCGGGAGGATGCCCTCCCGTAATCTCCCTTCCCCCCCGCGTGCGCGCTCAATGCTACTAAAGTCATCACATGATAGTCTTATACTGGCACTAGAAGTGCGTAGCGGTCCCGGCGTTCCGTCCGCCATTTTACCTGCCTCTGGCCGGAATCGAATACTGTATCCCGCGTGTCAGTGGATTCGATAAGCAGCGGTGAGGCCAATGACCGTGATTAGTTCTTTATAAGCAGCGATGAGGTGGAAAGGAAGATAGGTTGTTTTTTTTTTTTGCTGTTGGTGGCTTTGGACTGCCGAGCAGAACCCAGCTGTTCATAGGAATGCGGTCAATGCACATATTAAATTCTCTTCATAATAGAAATGCTCATCATGATATATATATTTGAATATTCTCTTGCTTGCATCTCTCTCTGAGCTGTCTCTCTTATTCATTATCGCTTTTCTTTCCCCTCTACCCCTCTCTCTCTCTCCATTCTTGCCCCTTTTCTCTCTAATCACGGTCATTGGCCTCACCGCTGCTTATCGAATCCACTGACACGCGGAATACAGTATTCGATTCCGGCCAGAGGCAGGTAAAATGGCGGACGGAACGCCGGGACCGCTACGCACTTCTAGTGCCCTTATACTTGTCCTTATTATGTGACTCAAGTGGAACTCCTCCCCAGTAAAATTTGTAACCAACATCCTTGGCAATTTACAGTTAGAATTGCGCTTCAGGTATAATGGTTGCTGGTATCAAATGCTTCATGAGATTTTATGATAAAAAGAATCTATTGTTTCAGTCTAATAATATTGTTTAGACCAGTTCGAGATCTAGATAGCCCCTTCATTTGAAATTTTGAACCTATGCACATATTTCTTAAATTGGAGTCTAGTTCTGTTTTCTCACTGTGCCAGGACAGAATCTGAAGATTCAGATTTTTTACTAGATTAGTTTTCAGAACAGACCTATGGAATCAAAATAATGGTGCTGAATTGCTCAAGTTTCCAGGAGATGATGGATGACAGAAGGCATGGTGATATGATTGTTTGGACAAGTTAGAACCATATGCCTTTTCCAAGGCCAGTCGATAAAAAGTTGATTTAAAAGCCATTTTTAACAAGCCTAGAATAGATGTAATTCTACTTCCTTAGAGATATGAAATTTTTCATGAATCATTTCAAATATAAGCTAAATTATTATGACCTTGATGTTTAGGCCTCGAAGTTTGTAAGTAGGCATACATATAATTTATAATATAGGATTTTTCAAAGGACGTGTTGCCAGTTAGAAGGGAAAAGAAAATCGGGAAACGATGCAGTTAATTCATAATCCATCATGGCACTTGCTCCATGTTGGAACCAGTTGCTGTAGGTATTTTGTTGTGTAAAGTGTATTTTATGACTGACATGTTGCTTTCCATGTCTGTCAGTGTCAAACTACTAAACCTGTCTCTTATTATTTTATTAGGGTTTTTACCTAACAAATTCACCATGTTTTCACTAAAATGTAATAATTATAATAATCTTCGATGAATAACTTAAATTCTTCTGTTGCCTACAGGCTTTCTCATCCTACTGAAGGAAATACGAGGAGTGCTGAGAACTTGCTGGGCTGTCCTGGAGTCGAATTACTTCCTGCCCTTGTCAAGCAGTCTCAACAAACACCTTGCAGTCCTGTTACACTCCTAGCCTAGAAGCATTTACACGTAGAGAGTCATCATGGCCAAACTAGTGAAGTAGGTCATTTTTCTTGTTCATTTTTGTCATACTCGGTGAAAAAAATTTTAATCAGGGCTTTTCACAAAATATTTAAAAACCACAGATTTTTTTTTTTTTTACAAAAGTCAATTTTATTTTTACATGATGAAAGCCTTGAAGTCGGAAAGCTCAATGTGTATTCCATTTTCTTTTAACTGAAGAGGGGTTAGAATTGGAAGGGGTCAAAGTTGTTCTTAAGGGGGGTATGGGTCCTGAAATCGAAATTAGGCTTCAATATATCGATATATCGAGATTTTTCTAGTTTTCGGTTAGTTTATCCATTTAGGAACACTATTTTACTAACCATTATGTGCCAATTTTGAATGTTTATAACCCTGAAATATGCCTTTTAGTGAGGTTGGGATCAAGAAAAAGGCATAAGAATCATGCCATTGGGCCGCAAAAGTAGCCCTAAATAACATCTCAGTGTCGCTATCAAAACCACGAGTTTTAGTGAATACTTGATATCAAGACCTTTATTTATATGTTGCCCACATGTCTAGGTCAAGGTAACAAGCCTGAGACATGCCATTCCCTTCTATACAAGCATACACCACCACTATACTGTTATAATAAAACACGGCAGGGTGTGTGATGCCCCCTCCCTCCGACCTTCACCTCGCCTCTATTTCATTGATTGGTCGACTGTAAACGGAGCAATAAATTGAGCCTTCTCATTGGCTGGGGCATAGGTCATGCCCTCCATATTTACCAGATTTAGGTTGTGACCTACACAATAGCCTAAAGAGTACAGTATCAACTGACTGGACAGTGCGTTTGTTTCTAGCCTTTGTTTTTATAACGTTGCTCTGCGACATGGAATTTGTTACCGTTTGTGAAAGATGCCCAAGTAGAAAGTCACTTTGCGTTCCCTGCAGTTGCAAAAAGTCAGACAAGAGATCTCAAGAAGGTGTAGACCAGTAACAGAAGAAGAGTGCTGAATATGTTGCATTGTTTTTATTGTGGACAGTTGAGATGAGCTGTAACTGGTTTAAAAGCTAGTAGAAAGGCGAGAGGTTCTTCACTAGTCCGTTTAGTAGATGTTTTTGCTGCATAAGTTCATATGATACAAGCCCGCCTGTCCCCCGCCCCCCTTCACCAGTGCATCCCCCAATCCCGACTGTTCTATACCCCGTTTCACCCTGTAACTTATACTATTTCTCCCTACTCCTCTGTACACAGCTCCCCCGCTGAGGCCCAGCACACCAAGTAGGGATGACTTTAGCCATGTGTAACACTTTTCAATAACATTTTTATTGAAAAAAAAACTTCCAAATGAGATTTTCTCAAAATTGCACTTTTGATCAGTGATATGTGAACTAGTTTTTTATTTATTGACCAATTGGTATAAAATGTGGCTAACAACATGTTTGAACAAATCAGAAAATTCATACAGAAGGAAATTTGTTTAACTTTTCAATTTTTTTTGTGGTTGAATTTTTTTGTGATAGGAAAAAATGGAATTCCGCTGCATACCATTTTCAAAAATTTATAACAAAAGATTTCTCTTAGATATCAAAATTGCCTAGATAGATAAAGTTTTTACTTGGATTGAATTTAAGACATAAGAGAAGTTTTAAATAAATCCATTAAAATGTGGCGAAGCCTATCTATATTGAAGTTGACACTCTTTGGGGATTCAAAATCCAAGATGGTGGCATTTCCATGGCAACCATATGACAAACAATTTTTTTTTTACATTTTTTTTTCTGCTAATTCAGACATCCTGATTTCGATTATAGTAGTTAAAATTGTCTATTTCTTATTATAATAAATTTCTCAAAAATCGCCTTCAGGACCCGCACCGCCCTATTCATAAAGGGGCCTGGTATTAGGATAATCTAATTTTGTGACATACATGTTTACACTACAACACATATACACCTATCCTAAAACCACATTGTAGGTTTTACATAGAGCAACAAAGTTTATATTATAATAAGCATAAAAACACAGCGTTTATATAGCCCTCCATCTGGTTTACAACCAGGCTATAAGCCTTTACAACATTTTTCAGGGATGCCAAAAGTCCGGTTTTTCCGTCAGTAATCTTGAGTAAGGTTTCCTGTGTATTTAATTGTATTTTGTGTGTTAGTGTCATAGTGATTATTTAAAAACTGTTTAAAAAAATGTTTGTTTTGGTGCAAACACGATGACACGTTCATTTTTCAGATTTTTTTGCAAAAATCATTTGGCATCCCTGATATCAAATCTAGCCTAAATCACCCATATTTAAATAAATATACTCAGGAAAAAAACTTGATGTACATAGCCACATTAATGTACTGTTTCCTGAAACATTTAATAACAATTAAATTTTTTTTTTCAGTGGCACATCATTCTTTTATTTTGTCTTCCAGAGTTGCTACCAAACTTACTGTAGCCAGCAGTGCTGCTTACTGGTCTGCCCAGCAGGGTATCTGGGGCACTGCAGACGAGGGGTCAAAGGCTGGCAGAAGGTTAACGAAAATGATAGCTCCAACTGCTAGTGAATATTTGGAGAAGGTAGGCAACCAGCGTCTAAGTTACAGATCATGCCTCTTGGATTAACCTTTTTGTTTCTGTCTGTTGTTGTTTTCTCTGTCATCTTCTTGGCATTCTGAGCCCTGAAAAAGACTCCCAAATGGGCAGCCCTCTTCTCTGCTTTTTTGTTCTTGTTGGTCTCGAGCCCTCAGAAGGGATCCATGAGGGAATTATTTTCTGACGTGAACCCGCAGTGCATCTTGTCTCTTCTGAAGGAGGCCAAAATTTACAAGTTGATTTAACAGATTTTTATATTTGCGAGGTTCATTTAGACATACTTTACAGTAAGAGTATGGGCCTTTTCCCGTTTGATTTTTAAGTTCACTTTTATTTGATCTTATTTATAGGAGAGCTGAAAGATGGCCCAAAGTAAGAAAACGCAAAAACTGTGAAAAGCACAAAGTGGCTGTTATCGTGTCTATCAAGGCACTGTTAACCCTCATGCTGCAAGAGGCGCCGAAATACGGCATCGACTTTCCAGGCATTCATTCTGCACAGGTGTATCAATACGGCAAGGTCAAGCTGACCGCGTCGTGCACAAGCCGTATTTTCACACGTCATGTCACTGTCCTCTTTGAGATGTAACTTCCGTCTTATTGCTCATTGTATCTCTTCTAAATCAAAGGCATTGTGACGAGGACATGTTAACCAGCGAACCACTGGTCGGACTCACAAAGACTAAGCTTTCAAAGGCTCTCCCCACACTATCAAAAGGGGTAACATCGACATGCGAACTGTTGCTCAACAAATTTGCAATATTATCTCATTTTCTCACAAGCCGACCACCATCTAGAGTCGTCTGTATCTGAGAACCAATCAGAAACAAGCTCTGAAATGACCTTTGCCGCAAATGTCCACATTGGTTCATCAGTATGTGTCAGTCTGGATGAAACAGGCTTGATTTAGGGCTGGGGGGGGGGGGGGGGGGCGTGGCTAGTTATTATGATGCGTTCTCATGAAAATTACAGCTGTCAGTTTGGTATCGTAAGTCAGATCATTGGTTACTGACAAAGGTTTTGCTGGTTAATTCATAATCAAGCGTGATAAGGCATAGCAGCGAATGTTTTCACACCGATCAAATACAAACCAAACCACGTGGACAGCGGTAGTGTGGTCATTGTACCTCAGCAAGGGTCATTGCAACCCAGATAAGATTCCTCTTGAGTAAGGTCACTGACCAGACAGCAAGCTTTAAGGCAAAACGCTCAGGGTGTGAATTAAACCCAAAGTCAAACTCAGAAGAGGTGTTTTGGGCTGGTGTCAGTAGTGATATTCTAGTGAGTAGGCAGTTCAGTGATTCCAATTTCACCAAAGACCATGAAACTACAATGGAGAACAGTTAAACCGAAACTAGCGCTAATCCGAAAGAAAATAAGAATCCCTGATTTTTTCCTCTTTATCTTTGTTAACAAACTAGTGCTAAGCTGAAATAACCCGTTGGTTGAACCGAAAAGATAATTGTTGGATTCAGTGACCAGTCCACTATGATTTGCCATACATCGAGTCAAGTCACTGTATCACCCCTCTACCCCCTCCTCCCTTAAAAAATAAAAGCAGATCATGCTTCGTTCTGCCCCGGTAGTTAGGCCTACATGGAAGTGGCAGCATTGCAGGGATAGGGGGAGAGGGAGGGAGGCCCATAAACTCACGGGTCCGAAGTCAGACGGCAGCAGACGTTACGTCTGGCACATCGTGACTGACCTTTCATGTAAAATGTATGACATCAGAGAGACAACACTAGTTATCGCGCTGGCATCATGTACGGTAATGAGATCGGCGGTTCTGTACTGTCCGTCCACACGCATGTCTCCCTGTTCTGCGAGTTAGTCCACATTCACCCACATATCCATGCTTTGAGTGTGCCTAGGCCTGAGCAATCATCCACCCTCATTCTCAGTCAAAAACACAGAGCAAGTGAGGACATGTTGAGTCCGTTTAGCCTGTGCACTTACATTATTTGTCCTCTATGATAGTGATTTGGGCTGCCTCTCTTGAAAGTGGCATTTTTCAAGCCTCCTATCGCTAAACCGAAACTTTGTGTAAACTGAAAACAAATCCGTGCTCCCGCCAATTTCGGTTTAACCGTTGTCTACTGTATGATCAAAACAATAGTCTTGATCCACTGATTACAAATCTGTTTGAATTTTTAAAATATCTCTATTTGTTGCAAAGTTATGATTTTTTTCTGTATTTATTTCTGGCTTAATTTTAGCACTAACGGCTGTGACAGGATGGGGCGAACGACCCTTGCCATCAGCAGGGGACGCTACCCACAATTTCTATGTTATCGGATATAAATGCCGTTGAATGTAAAGAAGTATTTTAGTGCGAAGCTCAGTGCCTTGTTGCTTGATTAAATTAACTGAATTTTTACCATATTCGGGAGAAAAGATCAGTAAAAACATCTAAGTGAAGTTTCAAAAACATAAGACAAGTAAATTTTATGCACTCACAGATTCAAAATTTATCTTATTTTTTTTTAATCAAAATATCTCTGGAACTATCGAATTGATACAAACTTGGAGAACGCCATTTTGAAAAGCGTTAATTCCCCTTTAAAAATATGCATCGGAAGTGCTGACAAGTCGATGTTAATGAAACAAAATTGACGGTTTTCGAGACCATGTAAATGCGCGAAAGTCACGGCCGGTCACAGTTGGCAATGGATGAAAAAGGCGGCTGCCGAGCACGATCCCATTGGAGCGTCAATGAAATGCCCATAGTGAGGAACAGATTCAGTATCTGTTGTGGCATGGAAGGCCTTTTTTTGTTTATTATTCAGTTAAGTTATTTCTGTTTTGTCCACAGCTTCCCTCAGTGATGGAGGTCAACGATTCAGCTGTCAAAAATTGGAACGAAGGTGAGAGCTTTGGTTCTTCAGTATCATGCATGGGTTGCTGTTGACGAAATATTATGAAAACCACAGAAAATTGGTGGGGCAGCAGCAAGGCTTGAAGCAAAGACAAAATATGTGAGAGTGCATGAGAAAACCCACAATAAGTCGGCAGAGCTGATTTTGAGCAAAACGGCTTTGAAGTGAAAATATGGGTCCGACACAAACTTCCAACTTGGCTGTTGTTTAGGGGACCGTGGTATGTTACAGGGTAAACTGTAGACGAGCAGTGAACACTACTCACTATGATCTCTATAATGGCTTAGTTATTTGACTACGGTCCACTAACATCAATCACTCCAATATTACTTGGCCAATTAGCTATTGCCACTTATAGGATTAAATGCCGTTTTCTCAAAATCTTGTTTTAGGGGGGTCACTGACTTCAATTTATCAGAAATGTCTTGTCTTTTATTATGTACAGAACTCAAAATCTCATGTTGCCGACTTATTGTGGGTTTTCTAATGCACACTCACATATGGCAAAAAGAAAAATTTGTATCATGTACTAAAGCCTTGTGTAAGAAATGCTACAGAAACAATACAATAAAACGCGGAGGAAAAGGGAAGGCATACCAAGCTTTTAGTAAATTTACCTTTGTCACGGAAAAAGGAATGTGGCAGGTTGGGAAATTGAACCAATGAAACAGTTCAACAAATACAAAAATGTAGAATATAAAACCAATACCAGTGCTTAGCTGTGAGTCCAGACTTTGATTTTTAAAAAAAAAATGGTTTGACACTAAATATCGTTGGTTAACTCATTTCTCCACAAGTAAATTTGGCCAAGTTGCTCCAGCTGGCCCAAGTAAATTTTGCAGTTTTCATGCTTTTATAGAAATTATTTTATAGAAATTTTAGAAAGAAATTCATTACTCGCTTATTTTTAAATATTTTTCAATTCTATACGGTGGAAGTGTTTATAAATGAGTGCTTTATTATATTCTGTGGTTGTTTTTATTATTGTGTGGGTATAAAGTAGTAATCTGTAAATTAGAATTGAAAAAAAAAAAATTTTTTTTTAAAAACTGCAACAAAAACGTGGATTCCCCGTTCGCGGTACAGCGCGGCACGAAAGGCGAAAACGGGGATTCCCCGTTTGCGGGGAGAAATGAGTTAAGTGCAACAAGCGATTATCTCTTTCTTTGTGTCAACGGAAATAATTACGTCTAGCACTGAATGGATGATATGATCCCTAATCTGGCATAAAAGTAATGTATCATCCAGGCCTCTTTTAACCCCTCATTGTGGCTGGCAAATAACACCATGCTGATGAAGGAAAGATATTTTTGTATTTGATTCGTAACTGGTCAGTTACTCTCTTATCTAAAGACCCTTTTCATTTACCGTCCTCCATATCACGTGATTTGCAAACAAAATGGCGGCGTGCCCCACTTGTAAGGCGGAAACGGTGGACAACGGTCGAATGATGCCATCCTCTTGTTGGGCACCCAACTGTACAAACCCGTTATGTGCTGGTTCTGGCATAAAAATGCATCTTTGCTTAGACTGCCTCCTCTCCCCCTTCCTCTTTAACGTGTTCTTAGAGAGAATAATGATGGATGCACTGGAAGATCATGAAGGCACAGTTAGCATCGGAGGTAGAACCATCACAAATCTCCGATTTGCAGACGACATAGATGGGCTAGCTGGGAATGAAGAAGAACTTACAAGACTAGTCAATCACCTTGACAACACCTCAACAAGGTACGGAATGGAGATCAGCGTTGAAAAAACGAAAATGATGACAAATGAGTATGGCACCTTCACGCACAACATCTCAGTTCAAGGAACTAAACTTGAAATGGTCAATCAATTCAAGTATTTAGAGGCTATCATCTCGGACAACGGATCGCGCGCGGAGGTCCTCGCAAGATCTGCACAAACCATGACCGCACTGGCAAAACTGCGACCAATATGGAGGGATAAAAACATCACCATGAAGTACAAGAACCGACTCATGCATGCACTGGTACTGTCTATCTTTCTGTATGCATGTGAAACATGGACCCTAACTGCAGAGTTGCAAAGAAAGATTCAAGCAATTGAGATGAAATGCTATAGAAACATCCTCGGCATTGGATACCTGGACCATATTACCAACGAACGAATCCGGCAGATAATCCAACAACATATTGGCCCCCACGAAGATCTACTCACCATAGTCAAGAAACGGAAGATGAAATGGTATGGCCACACAACAAGATCCAATGGCTTATCAAAGACCATCCTACAAGGAACCGTTAGGGGCAGCAGAAAGAGAGGCAGACAGAAGAAAAAATGGGCGGATAACATCTCAGAGTGGACAGGCAAGCCCTTTGCAGAGACCCAGGCCCTCACCCACGACAGAGAGAAATGGAGGAAGGAGGTGTACAGTGCATCAAGGCGGCACCCCGACGACACCGCAAGGGGTTAAGGGACACAACAACAACAACAACACTAGGGCAAGTTGAGATTTTTGCCCTACACAGTGCTTTTCAAAGCCGTGCGGCTCCCCGCAAACAACTGTGACGCGGAAGTGAAAAGGGTCTATAGGACTAGGAGTATCTTTATGAAATTTCCCATGGAGACTTGAGGAATTTGAGTGGCACATGTTTCAGTTTTGAATGTATTTGTGTTTTATGTGAAATGTAAAAATTTGTAAAGCACATTGAGAGCTGCTAGGAGATAGAGCGCGCTATGTAAATAGTTATTATTATGATTTACTACTATTAATACTATTTTTTTGCTAATTTTTTCTCTTCAGGGGTGAAAACTGTGTTTGACGCCATTTCCAGAGTGCCAGAGGCAGCTGGGGAATATTCCAGTAAAGCTACTGCCGCAGTATCTAGTTTAATGGAAAAAGAGTAGAGAAGAGACAGAGAGTCTGACCCCCAATCCCTTGAAGACAGCAGAAGGAGATCACCAAAAGCAATTATAGACCCTGATGACATCCGAAAAAGTGAAAGTGCAGGAAATCTGGCCATTCCAGGTGCCGTTGCAGCCATCAAGTTGGCACAAAGTATTAAAGATACGTACACTTCCTACAGAAACAGACACAAGTCGGTCCCGCCCTCCATTGAGGCTCCTGCCCCAAAACCGCAGCAAAGAACATCATCTGCCCCCCTTGAGACTCCTGAACCCATGAGACAGCAGAAAACACATACAGCTGGCCCTGCTCAGAAACCGAAATCACAGACAACTGGCCCTGCACAGCAGCAGAAATCACGGCGGTCACCCTCTGGCCGAATGAGTTCTGAGCCAGGGCACTTCATCCGACCTACTTCCCCACCTGGAAGTGCTGGAAAAAGTGGAAGCAGTCGAGACTCAAAGAAAGCCAGAGGTCCCCGTGAAATCTCAGCATCACCTGGGCGTACAAAGAAACAGTCCAGCTGGAGATCCCGTAATCTTGTGAACGAGAGTATTGGAGAGAAAATCAAAGCAGTGAAACAGGCTAACAAATCTAAATCACAGTCATTTAACACTAGCACCATTCATAAATCATTTGTCAGGCCACCCAAGAAAGCTTCTACAACTGCCTCGTCCCCCTATAGCAATCTGAAGAAAAGTCCTCGATTTGGACGTTCTGGTATGAACAACTCCTATGTGAATAATAATTATTCACCTAAGCAAGAACATCTGAAACCGTCTCCCCCAGTGGAGGTTAAGGCTCCTAGAAGTAGCTTCAATTTAGATCTTAGTAATGATCTCCTCAAACAGGCTTCATCTCTCTTTCAGCCTACTATGCTTAGAAGTGGTCCCAATATGAAGCTAAGCAAAGAATTTGTATACAAAGAGGCTTCAGAAGTCTTCCAGCCTGGGAGGCGTAGAAGTGGCTCCAGTGTAGATGTAGTTCGAGATTTTGAACAAAAGGAGGCTCCATCTGCTTCTCGACCTATAGTGCATAGAAGTGGCTCTAATATGGGTATAGGTAAAGATGCCGTATATAAGCAGGCTCCGTTTGTTTTCCGGGCTACAATGCAAAAAAGTGGTTCTAGTATGAGTATAAAGAAAGAGAGGCAAGTTGCACCTAGGCCACCTCCAACTACTTTCCGGGCTTCTTTGAATAGATCTGGTTCTAGTGTGGAGATCACAAGAGATCATGTAGATAAGCAGATCCTTGCCAGAGAACAGAGTCCAATTAAGACACCCCACTCAAGCCGGCTAATGAGAGCACTTGATGGACTTGGGCCGTTCTCAAGCCATTCATCCACCGGGAAACCTGACCTGAAACCCCCAAGAAAACCGCAATCACCAAGTAGCACCAGCCTGCCAGAATCTGGCTATGCCCAAAGCAAAACTGGAGAAAAGAACACTGAAGCCCTGAGCCTGATGGAACGAGTGAAAAGAATTGTTCCTTGGCACTCCAAAAATAACCCAGCCAATCAGAAACAGGTGGGAAAAGAGAAACATCCAAGCCCGAACATGGCGAGATCCAGCACGAAGAGTTCCAACTTGATAAACTACCGTAAAGTAGAGCAGCAGCGGAAGCCTAGACCATTTCATCAACATAAACCCATGCCGCGGAGTCCTACAAGACCAGCAAAACCAATAAGTCCCAAAAAACTGTTAAGCCCACGACTGTTGAGGTACAGCCCTGATTACAAACGTACAACTGAGTCAAAATCTATCTCCAGCTCCGTCTCCCAGTCAAAATCCAAGGCCATAAAGCAGGGGATAAAACAGGACCAGCCACATAGACCTTTAACTCCCCGCATGGCACAGTTGGCCCGTCTCCGATCAAGATTTGGCCTGAGCTCTCCAACTGATACTCACACACCCTCTCCTCCAACTCCCCATCCTGGTGTGCATCGGCTGTCCACTCCGCCCGTCAGCCCGAAAAACAACTTGACAAAGACTTCTGGCAAAAGTAGCCACAGAATCTCAACCCAATTTGAGCCACAACCTGGCGATGCAATTTCCTGTCAAAATCTTGCCAGTGAGATAAGTACTGAGCTGACGCCTCGCCCTGTACACTTTCACACATCCAAATTTAAGTAGAACTACCCCAGTAGGTTTAGATGTTTGGCATTGGATATTCATAATGGAAAGCGCTTCGACCTTTTTCTCTTAAGGATTGCCGATTTATTTCTTCATTTGGATTGAATTTTCTTTCATCTTGTGCAGAGTGGTCCTCAGAAATTTTCCTTACCTGTTGCCGTAAGCATTGTCAAACAAAATTTTTGAAACTTGGGGAACTTTTCATCTTTTTTTCATTTAATTTGAAAGCACACTGTGATTATCAGCAAGAATTAATGTCACCTGTCACCTGTCACCTGTCGGCTTCATCGTCATCGATGTTAGCTGCTACAGTGGATGTCACGACAAAATCTCCTCCACCCAATCCTGTCCTTAGCTTTCCTAGTTAGTTCACTTATTTCCAGCTGGCTGACTTTCTTGATGTTATCGTTATATGTAATGGGTGGTCTTCCTTGTTTTCTCTTTGTTTCTGTCTTTCCTTGAAGGATTGATATCATAAGGGCCATGCTTTTGTTTCGGGCCGCGTGGCCGATGTATGCAAGTCTTCTTTTATTTATTTCAGGTGTTATTCTTCTGGTGGTGCCAAGCTGTTCTAAGATGCTTGTATTTGTTCTCCTTTCTGTCCAACTTATTCTGAGTAGCCTTCTGTAAAGCCACATTTCAGCTGCCTCCAATCTTGTTATGTCTGCCTTTTTGAGTGTCCAGGCTTCACAACCATATAGTAGGACTGGCCAGATCAAGCACTTAAGTATGTTCACTTTGAGGTCCGTTGGTGTGCCTCTATCCTTCCAAATGTTGTTTAGTTGAACCATTTTGTGTTTTGCCATTCCTATCCTTGTTTTTATGTCCTTTGAGCAGCTTCCATCTTGCGATTTATGTGATCCTAGGTATTTGAAATCAGTCACTTTTTCTAGTGCTGTTTTGTTTACTAGTATCTCCTGGTGTTCATGGTGCCCTGTTCCAGTATGCATGACTTTCATTTTCTTAGCATTTAGGTGTAGGCCTGCTGTCTTGCCCGCTTCATCCACTCTGTGCAACACTCTTTAATGTACTGCTTTTTAAATGTCAGCATCGAGGGCTGTTGACCGAATATTACTTGGCCGTGCAGAAACTGGAGAAATATTTGACAAAAGTTGAATTGAAGATGTTCTGTCAAGGGGGGCACCTCAAAGAGATGCATCTGAAGTTTATAAAGTGAACAGTTTTTTTTTCCACTTTTATTTTGTTAATACTGGGACATTTTGCCAAATTTTTGGATCGGACAAAGTTTTTCAATACAGACTAGAATTGTGTAGATATGCACATTTATTTGCGGTATTCATTCAAAAAGAAAAAGAAAGAAAAAAGTGTGACGTTATTTACCCATCAGCCAAATTCAGTCATGTTATATAATGATAAGCATATTCTGCACAAGCTGTTAAAATTTCTATGATGTGCATGGACCAAAGATAAAGAGAAAGATTTTTAGAAAATTGCATGCAGAATAATATTTGTGCGAAAAATTTCACAGTAGCCTACCTGATAACTGGTGATCTCTTTCTGCTTTAAAAGCACTGTCTGATCTTCAGCGGGTTGGATGTGGTTGAAACTCTGTCGACTCCTATGTATATAAAATTTATCTAATTAATTTTACTCTTAATTTAATGTGTATTTTTTTCCCCGCACTTGTTAGCTGGGAAGGGTTTGTAGGATTGACTGAAAGTAAAAGGTACTTTTGTTTATTTGTTCTTTCTTTTTTTTTTCCCCGTATTCGTTCATATTGCTGTGCATGCTATCATTGTGATATTTTCAGTACCGGAACAGTGAAAGAGTCATCTAGTTTTGAATGCAGAATTTTCCATTTTATGAGTGTGTGATATCCCACTTTGCAACAGGGATTTGTCCCAAAAACAGTTTTTTTTTTTTTTTAACTACATAGGAATCTAGTGTTTTACTTCTTGTATTATTTTAAAGAATGGATTTTTAGCAGTGTTGAGTTCTTTCAGTAATTCCGGCTATGCACCAGATCTTGTGAAATGGATCACTATAACTATTGTCGATAGCATGGCAGTGATTTTTGTCTCACAAGGGTCTCAGTCCAATGCTGCTGGTCCTAGAAGTGTGCAGTGTGCCGTCAGCCCCAGGGGGCTGTGGAAATAGGATCTGCAACATTTTGGATGTGAGGCTGTGGCAGTTCATATGTTTTGAGAGATTTGTCATGATGAATCCAAATTGAGAGGCCCCACCATTGTTCACAACTTCTGAGATTTGTTCCAATGAGCCCAAGTGGAAGGTGGAACCATTGTTGTTCACTATTTTTTTGTATTTAAAATGATGGATCCAAACTGAGAGGGGGGACCGTTGTCAATCTCGAGTCCTGAAATTTATGATGGATTCAAACAACAAGCCACAAGTTTCCATGCGTACAGCGAGATTGTCAGTCATGCTAGTGCCTCTTACGAGTCCACAAAAGCGCTACAGTTATCTCCCCCTCCCAATCCACAATGTTTATTTTTAGTAACTTTTGCTTTTTGGTTTGGGACCATAGAAATGGACTGGACTCGCAGTTTTTTTCCCCAATCTCTGAATGTGTGACTTTACATGGTTGTGGTCAGTTCCAAAGACTTGATCATAATATTGTTAGCATAGGTGGGAATTGTCCTCCTTTGGGCTGACAGCCCAGTAGAGATTTTCAGCAGTCCTTAGCCTGAATGTACCCATGAATGTGTCATCATGTACTACGTACAAATATGAAATATGCAAGTTTACAGTTAGGTTCAGACCTATTGAACGGTTTCTGTTTTCAGCCTTCTGAAGATTTTCCGATTCCCACCTATGGTCAGCTAGCTATCTGTTTGTTTTCAGTGTTTGTTTTTCTGTCACCTTTTGTCAATTCTTTATTGGGGTTTGGTGTATCATTACTGCGCTAACAAAATGGCCTACCTCATTTTCCATAGTTATGAGAAAAGCAAATAAAAGTCTTTTGTCAAAGTGAAATATTGAATATGCAGTGTCAGTTGTTCATGCATTGTTGTGGGAACGGATTGGCATATCTGTTATTTGTTCACACAACAGTGTAATGCTTGATCTCAAGAAGAGCACGGAAAGGCATTGTAATTTTGGCATAAGTCTGGTTTTGGCTGTTGTGTAAGAGCAGTGATGATATGCTTGAGAACATTTTGAGATGAACCTTTGCTTGTCGGCCCATGTTAATATCTTAGTTTATTCTTATAACGTCTTAGCAACTGAATCATTTCTATCTGTTTGAATGAGCACCGTTGTTCAGTCACAGTTTAAATGAACAGAATTTTGGATGGGCAGAGAGTTGAGGATCTGATACTGAAAATGTTGAAAGTAACTGTTACTATTCATAAGTATCTATGTGTGTTTGGTTACAGTGGAATTTGTAATGGTATTAATTAAACTACTGTTAGAAAGTTATTTGTAGCAGATATAAATTATAATGAGTGAAAGAAAATAAACCTATGTTAACTGATTTAGTCCATGTAGGTTGCGATTTTTGCAATACTGGTATATTTCCAGATGTGGTCTGTGACTCTCCATGAGGTCGCCCTTAATTAGGCATAGCCTTTTCAGGCAGCTGCAATCCCAAGTATTATTAGTAATAAACTAGGACAGTTCTTTGATCCCTAGGGATGGGAGATGCATGATTTTAATATGTGTATAGTCTGAATGCTGGAGTCTGTCATGAAATGTAAATTTTATCCAACACTGTTTCACATGAAATATTCTCAGCCCCTGCTGTGTCCATGAAATATCTGATCATAACTTCATACAAGCGAAATGTATAATATTGGGTAGATTCCTTGAGGTGGAATTCATTTCTTATCATTCTCTCAACAGTTTTAGGATTTTTCGTTGTGGCCCAGTCTAATTCCTCCATGCCCTCCCCTCTTCCTATTTCATTCTCAGTTGTATCCAAAAAAATACTTGAGTTGTACATGTAACTGCGCAAAAGAGCATTGAGTGTGAAGTGTTTCCTACACACCAAAGGGTACAATGATAATTTTCTGATGCTAATATAGAGAATCCTTGAATTTTTCTATGTTCTTTGTACATATTATGATGTAATTTGACATTAAACTGTTGCATATTACCTGTCTGTGACATATCACCGTTCCCAAAGACTGTAGTAACTGAAAAGGGGGAGTGCAGTCTAATTACAAAGTCTAATATAGAAAATACTGAGTTCTGTTCACTGCTTAGCTATTGCTGTCTGGCTCCCCTAGCAACAGCCTTTTAAACATTTTTGAGGCACTGCAGTTTCAGGGAACGGTGGCAATATTTACACTGAGTAAAATGCTGTCAGATGATATTTTCCTGGTGGAAGATCCTCAGAATGCAGTCTTAACGAATGCATTATGATGGTCAAAGCTGAGGATCTGATCAGGGACGCAAGTTCAGTGACTTTCATCAATTTTTAGATTTTTATGGGCCTATAATTCCAAACGTCTTTGTTCCCAGTGTGTGTTTATCTGGTTTACTACAGCTGTGTTATGGAACAGTTACATACATTGGTAGTTTCCTATAGTTGAAAAGGCGCTTTTATCTCTGAAGTGTCTGCAAATATTCACAAGTGAAACCACATATTGTATTGTTACATTCTGCAGTACCGTATCTGTAATGGAATTACATCATTGTAAACTAGGTCAAATTTGTGACACGATGTTGTTGGTAGCTGAAAACTGACGTTTTTGTGCATGTCCGGTGTATTTGTTTTGTTCAAGGCAATCTGAGTCAGAAGTGGATGTACATCATTTTAAATAAGATCAGATTTCTGACACAATTATGTTGCAAGTATTCAAGAAAAATACAAGCAAGATCCATGGCAACATTTCTGGCATGCAAAGGCAGGGTGACGTGTGCTCATAATTTCATTATTTTGAGAAAAACACAAAAAATTTGTGAGGCATAGCCGGTCTACCATGTAATGCTTTTATCTATGAGTTTGCATGATACATGAACCATTTTGGTAACAGATATGTCCATCTGCCTTTGAGACAAGTTCATAGGCACAATAAAGTAGAAAATGGCTATGCTGTCAGTTACGTTGCTTTGCCTTTGTACGGGAGATTTGGTGTACTGTTTTTATTCTCTAACAAGCACAAAATGAAAGCAAGTAATAGGAAGAAATAATTATTCAAAACTATTTGGAAATATTCTTTTAAATATGAGTTGTTGTTTTTAATCTTTGCTTTCTATGAAAGAAATCACTTGCCTGCTGCAGCAGTACTTGTTTTTTATGTTTTTTTTTCCAGCTGAAGAAGGGAGGAGGGGGTGTTGACAATTGCTGGGTTCACATAACGGTGACATCCTGTACATTTCCAGCTGTTCCGCAATCAAAGTTGACAATTAGCATGTTTGAAAAGATACAAATAAAGCTGAATATTTGTATAAATCAAGTGTGTCGTCTTACTTTTTTCACCCCACTTTTAAGCCTTGTCAATGCATTCTAATTTTTGAAAGTTTAATTTTGCTTTCGATGTCTGAGACAGTACACTGCAATATTTTCTGACCAACTGCATGTACATATCACAGTGCAAACAATAATGTGAATTCAAGATGTATGGGCAGCATAGTTTTGTAAGCCTGAGCAATTTTTGCTTTACCCAGGGAAATATGATACTAAGCCCAGAATGTCACAGCCAGTTGCTGCCAGAAAAAAGTACACCCAAGAAATAATGGCAAAGGCTGACTTTGTTTGACTGAGCTAAGTATGATAGGGTCTTCCCTGATTTACTAAGAAAATATAGGAAGGAAATTATGGTGTGCACTTGTCTGTCAGCATCTGACTTTGTCACTCCAGGCTTCATATGATTGATACCCTCTCCAGATGAGTTGAGCAACAGTAAAATTCAGCAACAAAAGCCTCAGACTTTTCATGAAATGTGTTTTTAATTTGTATCAACATAGGCAAGATAACATAACAAATCAGAAACAAAACAGATGAATACCAGTGATTTTATACTAACACGAGTAACAGCTCGGTATTTCTCCATGAAAAAATGTATTTAAGTTAAGATCCTAATACATGTACATTTATTATTTTTTTACCCTCAGTTGAGCGGACTTTCATGATGTTCTTAAACATTTTCTGTTGGGTTTACAATCATTATTATCAAACCTAAAACTCACATGCATGTCTATACATGTATGAATGTTTAAAAAAAATGTCACCAACATGAAAACAGCTGTTGGAAAGTTCAAATCTAACAAGAACTATTTCATTTTCAACAAAATAAACACACCACATGTACAGTGCATCATAGATGAGCATAAATTTCAGTTAATGCATAATACAATCTGTTTGTACATTGATAGCCAAGGTAAAAAATGTTCTAAGTACATGTATGTTTATAAATCAGTAACTTTGCTGTCTAGAGACAAACAGAGCCCAGTTTCTTCATGGCATGCCATTTCTTATGCTGACAATATCAGGCATCGTATACAGTCAAATATCTTCAAATGGGATTTAAGAATTAGTTTAAAAATTGTAAAATAGCTCATAAAAGTAAAAATTGACTAAAAGAATTTTATAACTAAGATTAAGAACATTCAAATGAGAGTTGAGTGTACTGTTAGTTTAAAAACTGCATCAAATTTGAAAAGGACGTGAAACTCAAAATTGGCAACAGCTATTTCAATAGAGAAAGAATAGCTTACTTTAAATCTGTCTTTCACAGCCAAACTAATCACTTTATGCAATATGCAGAATAAAACTAAACAAGCCATTGCTGACTGGTCAAAGTTGTGTGTGCATGGTTCAGTTTAACAAACATGGAACATTGCTTACTTTCAAAAATGAAACAATCATAGTTCAAATAAACCAAAGGGGCGTATACGTAATTATTGGATTAGCTAAAAATTTAAGTTGAGCTGTCTGTTGGCAACTTGCAAAGTCTGAAGGTGGTGCAAAGCATGTTAATGAAGGAGGATTAAAAAACACAGTACGTCCAGCTCTTTAGTGTAGACTAGGTTAAAAAAAGCTTGTCTCATCATTTGCACTTAATTTTGTACAGACTATGCATAACCAATCCCGGTCACCTACATGGACACAATATGTGTATTCGTGAACACATTCTCATTCAATAATTGAACAATTCTATAAATGAATTCTATAAAAACCGAATCAACAACAGTTTCAACAAAGGTAAAGAACAATTTACACATCGTTGCTCTGAATATATATGGCAAGACTCATGGATGTTAAATTGCGACTGTAGTTCTTGTTTGTTCGAACTCCACTTTTTGCACAACTGAGAAATTCCACGTTAAACGTTTGCAGCTTGAGTATTATGATATGTATTTATGATAAGGAGGTAGAATAAATTGGAACTGTGAACAGCTTGACAAGTGCCACAACGCATTTTAAACTAGTGTCAAAGTGTGAATTTGTTATACCTCTTCTGCATACTAAAAGATCTCCAGTTTGTCAGAAAATGGAGACAGAACAAACATGAACCGAGGTCAGGAAATTAACACAATCAACAATGGTATTTATTGCAATAAAACTTCAACACACTGCAGTACATGGATTTCATGAAAGACTTAAATTAGATTCTATATCTATCTTCTGACTGTATGTTTGCACCCACTCAGCCCTTCTGTTTGTTTTCCTTCCTCTAAAACAACAGTTTATCAAGAAACTCCTATGAAATGCCAATCCCAAATAATACAGATTTTGACTTGTCACCCAGGCTGGCAGTTTACAGGGGTATTGCAAGCTGAAAATTCTGCATCCAATAATTTGTTTCAAACATGTTGTACCATAAATACATCGAGAGTTGGCGGTCAGGATGTTTTATGTTCAAAATATAGCATGGCTGTGGGCGTCTATTTATAGACTAAATGGTGTTTCTCCGAAGTCCAACTTAGGTGAATAGAAATATTCAGTATATGACACATTAGTTCTGGAACCATTGACATTATTAAGTGTCATCCCTCCTTCCCCTCCCCCTTCCTCTCCCCCTCCCCCTAGACATTTGTTGGGTATCTTGGCTCCCTAAGGCCACACCCCTCGGCCCACAATCCCCTTGTCTGTTTCCACCAGCAATCACCGCCGGTCCCCCAGCCTTTCCATCTCCCATCCCTCTTCCATCTTTTGAACCTGTTCCTTCACCAGAATCTAAGTCTGGAGTTCCATTCCGTTCACCTATATTTCCTTCAATAAATTCCGAACCCTTGCTTTGTATTTTCCCTCGTCCTCGACCACGTGGATTCTGCTGTATATGAGACCTGTTCGATTCCACCTCAGTTGAATTCTGCAGATGGCCTCCTCTCGCACTAACTGAACAACTGTGCTGTTCTTCCCGACTCCCTGTGGTATCTTCAGGCCCTAGGTTTGATAAAGCATGTTGCAATGCTTTCAGGTCAAACACGTCCTCCTTTTTACCCTGCTGACCCAGAAGCAGCGAAGACAAGTTCTCATGCACCAATATTTCATCCAGGACTGGTAAAGCAAACGGTGGCTGGGGGATGAAATGTGTGAACAAAAACAAGTGAATCCAAAAAGAAACATGAAAAGACTTACATTCAATTTCTAATAAACTATGGGGCCATCCGTAGACTGGACACTCAAGTTTGGTTATTTTTCACCTTCTCCACCCCTTACACCATGTAAGCTTTTCATAAGATTGGCTTCAACCCCTCTCCCCACCCATGTGTGCAAGCATGAGAAAACCCACAATATGTCGACAGAGCTGATTTTGAGAAAAACGGCTTTGATGTGAAAATATGGGTCCGACACAAACTTCTAACTTGGCTGTTGTTTAGGGGACCATGGCATGTTACAGGGTAAACTGTAGACGAGCAGTGAACACTACTCACTATGATCTCTATAAAGGCTTTGTAATTAGACTACGGTCTCCTAACAAGATCCAAAAACTTCCGACTTGGCTGTTGTTTAGGAAACCGTGGCATGTTACAGGGTAAACTGTAGATGAGCAGTGAACACTACTCACTATGATCTCTATAACGGCTTAGTTATTAGACTACGGTCTCCTAACAGCAATCATTCCAATATTAACTGGTCATTTAGCTATTGCCACTTTTAGGATTAAATGCTGTTTTCTCAAAATCTTGTTTTAGGGGGGGGTCACTGACTTCAATTTATCAGAAATGTCTCGTCTTTTATTATGTGTACAGAACTCAAAATGTCATGTTTGCGACTTATTGTGGGTTTTCTCATGCACACTCACATTTCATTGGAATGGCAAATGTCCATGATGAGACTATTTTAAATGACTTTTTGCGTGCACAATTATGTTTGGCAGATAAAAAAAAACAACAACAAAACCAAACTTCTTATTACCCTAATTAAAATTTCAAAAGCTTTGCACTCTCTAGAGGAAGAGAAACCAAAAGAGTTGCTAATCCTTGGTGCTCACCCTCAACATTCTGATCTTAGACTGCAGCCAATATGGAAGTGATTTGGCTAATTCATTAGTCACAACAGCTGTAGAGCCACGCCCCCATCCCTCTTGAAACTTCATTTACAAAGATGACTCAAAAACAACGAAAAAAAAGAACATAAAAGAAATAGAGCAAACACGTTTCATTTCCTCAGTCCATCTGTGGTTTTTTTTCTTTCTCTCCTCCTTTATAGTCACGACATTATTTGTAGAAGGGAAAAAAAACAACATACTGGTGTTGAGAGAGATCAAATAATTTTATTTCTCTCTCACCTTGGCAATCTTTCTTTTTTTCTTTTCTTACTTTCTTTCTTTCTTTCTTTCCAATTCCATCTCTTTTTCTTACCGTATTTCTTTCTTCCCCCCCCCCCCCCCCCCCATAAATATGATAAGTTTACATCTCCTCCCTCCTATGAATCTTCATTCACAAAACCAGCTCCCATACCAATAAGTTTACTCTGTAAATGTTCCAATGCTAATGCCTGTCTAACCTGCTCATCCCTTGGTCGAGAAAATGAAACTTTGTTGAAACAGACATAATCAGTGGACAGATTGTCAAACGCATCAATCAGGCCACACTGGGTACATAGGCCAATTGTTTCCTGGTCTGAGGTCAGGTGTAGGATCTGTGTCAGTTTGGATGTGGGGAATTTGCAGTTCTTCACGCTGTGGCCAGCTGACAAGATCTGAAGGAGATTACTGGTGAGGAAAACAACACAAGGTTTAGGAATTTTATTAATTGTAAGTTAAAAACTTTTACCCCTGGGCCATAGAATCTTATTAAAGCAAAAATTAGTGGTGGGAATATGTCACTGTGATTGTGACGCAATTTTTGGCAAAAAGTTCACAGAATACTTGCTAACTTGGCAGAAAAAAGTTGTCATCAATAGTCGTGTGAATACCATTGTACTATTTCCTGCCAGGACCATCAAGGTTGTATCACATCTCTCACCCCTCTAGAAAAACTAAGATTCCTTCAGGGTTAAAAAAAAAGATGATTGAACAAAGGCCGCTGCTGAAGGCCCATGGTATTTCACATTGCAACCTAATGGATGAGCAGTTAACACAACTCTGTATTTTCTTTTTTCGGCTTTGTAATTAAACTTTTTTTCCTTCTTCTTCTTATCTGTGGCTGCCTTGGGGACGTTGCCGACCATGTGCTGCCATCCACATCTGCCTTCTGCCTTGCGGACAAAATATCATAAAAACCACAGAAAAACTGTGGGGTCGCAGCAGGGCTATAAACAAAGTCAAAAGTGGGCAAAAAGAAAAGGTTGTATGTTGCAAAACCCCGCGGACGAAAGCATTGTTTGTGGTCTCATCACTGATGGCTTTGTGGAGACTTGTGACAAAGGTGGTTCTCTGCTTTTCTCATGCTTGTTTGCCTTCGGTGGTGCCACTGAATGTTCTCAAATGTATTGTGTCTACACATATGTCAAAAAATCTCATTTGTCTCTTTCTGATTGTTTGCAATAAACTTCTCCCTTTGCCTACTATTTTGAGAACTTCTTCATTTGATGTATTGGCAGTCCATGGGATTTTGAGCAGTCTTCTATAAATCCACATTTCCGCTGCTTCTAGTCTGTCCTTCTACTAGAATTAACCTACAGTCCCCTACCAACAACAGTGAACAATTGAACCAGTTCTTTTCCAGAATTTGCTAAAATAAATGCTGATAGTGTTTGCGCAAACAAAGAAATGAACGAACATAGTAAAATTCACGCTACAACAAAAGTGGAAAATTGGGCTGGAAAAGTGGGGAGGAAGAATGACAATAGATGGACAAAACGCTGCACTGAATGGCAACCATGGACAGGAAAAAGAACACGAGGCCGACCAGGAAGAAGATGGAAGGATGTTATTAAAAAGAGAGGGGGAACAGCACGGATGAGGAAGACATCAGACAGAAAGGAATGGAAGACATTGTCGGAGGCTACATCCTGCAGTGGATGGACAATGCCTAGATGAAAGGTGGAAATGTTGATAGGCTACCTGACTGCTGCATTTATGAACTTGTGACTGAAACAGTAGTTTTGGACCTGGCAGCAAACAAATATAATACAATAAAGCAAAATTTATGCAGTGTACAAATGAGATCATTCTCTATTATTGCAGATTACATCATTAAAAAAGCCTCGTCAAAAACACGACTTACACACGTAGGTTGTGTAGATGAGGATTGACAGCGCATAAACACATGGCACACAGAAGTTTCCAGATCAGTCTCAGAGCACGCGTATAGTTTCTCAAGATGTAGGCTTCATTTATTTCATAGCACTTGCGTAATTTTGAACTCTTCCTGTGAAAACCAGATACAATCACTGATAATTTAGAACAGTGGATAACAATGTGTCGACTCTCCAAAAACATTAAAAAAACAAAAACAAAAACAAAAAACAATGCCATTTCTCAATACCAACTATCCCTGAAAATCCAAGATTGAAATCTGAGTCTTATACTACAACATTACCAGAATCGCACCTTAAAATTCAAATGGGAGCATGAGAAACCCATTCCCTAAGACTGTAGCAACTCAAAAATTCGAGAAACCAATTTTTTATATACAGTGCAATCCTAATATCTCGACATTAGTGGGGTCGGCTGACTTGCGTCGAGTAAAGAGAAAGTTGAAATAGCAGATTAGTGGCGGAAGAGAAAAAAAAAAAGCGCTGGATATCAAACATCACCAATATGGGGAAAATGTCCAATAAATAACACAGTTATGTCCCTTTTTCTTTTAATTATTGGCATACTGTCAGCCATTCCTTCAATATCATTGTTGTGTGGAGAAGTTGCGTGACAAAGATTTGCCAATATCGGAGAAATGCTGTAGCTATACATCAAATGTGCAATGTTTTACCATTTCTTTGTAACCTCGACCTGACTGCTGCTTCAGAGAAGTAATGATACCAACACACACACAGTAGGCCTACTAGTACTACAGTTAACCAAGAGATCTAGATCAAGGCTTAGTATCAACGGCGCACGAACGTTTTGTGAAAAAAAAAATACTCAATCTGTAGTACTCTGTATTTTTACTGCCGTGCGCTTATGCATGGCACTCCACATGCGCGTTACTGAAGCCAAGGGTCACACTCTGTGTCCACACACCACTCTCCTACCCCTCCCCGCCAGCACCGCAAAAAGAAATAAAGAGGTCTTGTATGCGGGGACATGTGGGCATTTTCGGTAGCACAGTAGTAGATCTAATGCACTTGTGCTCTGGTCGGTGAGAAATATGTCGATATAAGAGGAAAGAATGGAATAACGTCGAGTTACGGGGAAATATTTAGTAGCATTAAAAAAGGAACAGGTTGGGACTTAAAAATTGTGTCGAGTTACCCAGAATGTCGACAAAAGCCATGTCGAGATAAGTGGATTGGACCGTATTCAACTACAATCAAAACCACATTGAATGATCTTAGTTACAGAATCCTAAGCCAAAAAATAACCGCATAGCAAACTTTAACAACGTCATCATCACTAGACTAGTTGTGCTGAAATAAAACGGTTGTTTGCTTATCCTGAAAAGTAGCCAAAACGGATTACTACAATTTTACAGAGCAATGATGACATCAATCACATATGAAAGAAGCAGAGCTATTACTGACCTCAATTCTGACCCCAGGTCAAGAAAGTGGGTCATGGCATGATGGTCTCCCAGGTTGTCCAGCAAATAAACACTTTCAAACTCCTCTCTGTTCACATGAGGGCCTGGGGTCACCTGGTCAGATACGATATGGAAGAGAAACGAATTTAATCAATTTCAAAACTCTTTTCAGATCTATACAAAACAACTTTTGAGAATTTTACCAATGCAATAATGTTTATGCTGAACTATTTAATTCTATTCATGAGATTTAATTTGATGAAGCTCTGAATACCAGATATAAATGAAGTACCCAAATAGCTTGTGAAAGGCCCAAAGTGGCCGTTATCATGCCGACAAGCCGAAAACCCAAACTGAAACTCAAACATATCAATTACAGATAATGAAAACTTTCTTCATAATTAAACACCAGCAGTGATTACATATCTTTTATCTTGGGAGAAGGGGGAGCATCTGCACCTGTAGATTCAATGAAGGACAATGGACAAAGCCGAAAGGACGCCACTGGCCCGACTGCTCCTTCATCAAGCAAGTCACTCCGGATTGCGTCGTGGAATGTCCGCTCCATGTATGAAGCAGGAAAGAGTGCCCAGGTTACAATGGAGATGAGGCGATACAGACTGCACATACTTGGAGTTAGCGAGACCCGCTGGATACAGTCCGGACTGAAACAACTTAATACTGGGGAAAAGATTTTGTATTCTGGAAGGGAGGACAAAAAGCATACAGAAGGAGTAGCGATCATCTTGAGCAAGCACGCCCAGAGGTCACTGAGGGGATGGGAACCCTATGGAAGGAGAATTATATTGGCATCATTTACTACTAAGAACAAGAACATCAACATGAACATTGTGCAGATATACGCCCCAACAAATGAAGCAACCGATGAGGACAAGGACGACTTCTACAACCAGCTTCAGGAAATAGTTGACACATTGCCAAGAAAAGATGTGAACATTATAATGGGAGACGCCAATGCCAAGATAGGACAGGACAATACAGGGTATGAGGACATTATGGGGTGCAATGGTTTAGGACAAATGAATGAGAATGGAGAGCGGTTTGCAAGTTTCTGCGCATTTAACAGCTATGTGATTGGAGGTTCAGTATTCCCACACAAGAGGATCCATAAGGCCACTTGGATTTCACCGGATGGAGTAACTGAAAATCAGATTGACCACTTTTGCATCACCCGACGATTCAGACGCTCACTAGAGGATGTCATAGTACAGAGAGGAGCAGATGTTGGATCTGACCATCACATGCTGCTGGCAAGACTCAAACTCCGCCTCAAGAAACAAGGTACCAGAGCAGGAACAAAGAGGAGAAAGTTTCAAGTGAGCCTTCTGGATGGAGACAAGAAGGAAGAGTTCCAGCTGACACTGAGGAATAGATTCAAACCCCTTGTTGACCTGGAAGAGACAGTAGATTTGGAGACTCACTGGGCTAAGGTAAAAGGAGTATTTACATCGACATGTCAGGATGTTATTGGGGAAAAGAAAGTGGAACACAAGGAATGGATCAGTCAAAAATCACTGGACTTGATGAGGATAAGAAGAGACCTAAAAGAACGGGTAAATGCAAGTCGTACAAGAAGCTCAAGAGTTGGTAACCAGGAAGAGTACCGAGCATCAGCTAAAGAGGTCAAAAAATCAATTAAAAAAGACAAAGAGGAGTTCATAGGAATGTTAGCAGAGAAAGCAGAGAAGGCAGCAACAGGAGGACACATGAGGATCCTCTACCAGACTACAAAGACTCTTGCTGGAAAATATGGAAAACCTGAAGTTCCTGTCAAGGATTACAACAGGAAGGCTATTTTTGGAAAGGAAGCTCAGGCAAAAAGATGGATAGAACATTTTAACAGCCTCTTGAACAGACCTCCACCAAGCAACCCACCCGACATTCTACCCGCAAGAAATGATTTACCGATCAGTTGCGACCCTCCGACTAAAGCAGAGATTAATGATGCCATAAAGCAGTTAAATCGAGGCAAGGCAGCTGGACCAGACCAGATCCCACCAGAGGCGCTGAAGGCAGATGCTGCTGGGGCTGCAGAGGGTCTGCACTCACTATTCTCGAGGATTTGGATCGGAGGCAAGTTTCCAAAGGACTGGAAGGAAGGACACCTCGTGAAGCTCCCAAAAAAGGGGGACCTCAGCAATTGTAGTAACTACAGAGGAATCACACTTCTCTCCATCCCAGGAAAGGTTTTCAATCGGATTATTCTCAAGCGAATACAGAATGCAACAGACCAAAAACTTCGCGAGGAGCAAGCTGGTTTCAGGAGTAATCGATCAACCACCGACCAGATCGCCACGCTGAGAATCATAGTAGAGCAGTCGCTAGAGTGGAACTCCCAACTGATAGTGAACTTCCTTGACTACGAGAAGGCCTTTGATAGCATCGATAGAGAAACACTGTGGAGAATATTGAGACATTATGGAATCCCAGAGAAGATGGTGAATCTTATCAAGAGCATGTACGAGGGGACAAGTTGCAGAGTCGTACATGATGGTGAGCTTACTGACAGCTTTGATATCAAGACTGGTGTTAGGCAGGGTTGTTTGCTGTCCCCATTTCTGTTTATCCTGGTGATTGATTGGCTTATGAAAGAAACCACCAGTGGAGGAAGAAATGGCATACAATGGACCCCATGGACACAGCTGGACGATCTAGATTTTGCAGATGACTTGGCACTATTGTCGCACACACACGACCAGATGCAAGCAAAGACTACAGCTCTAAACAAAATTTCAGAATTTATTGGATTGAGGATACATCCCGCGAAGTCGAAGGTCCTAAAAATTGTTGCACCCCTAAGCGAACAAGTCACAGTAGGAGATCAACCACTGGAAGATGTAGAGTCCTTCTGCTATCTTGGTAGTATCATTGACAATAAGGGAGGAACAGAGGCAGAAGTCAAAGCACGAACTGGAAAGGCACAGGCAGCTTTCACATCCTTAAGCAAGATTTGGAGAACCAAGGATATATCTCTAAAAACAAAGCTGAGGATATTCAACTCGAACGTGAAGTCAGTCCTGTTGTATGGATGTGAGACTTGGAATGCGTCCCAGGCCTGCATAAAGAGAATCCAAGTTTTCATCAACAGATGTTTGAGGAAGCTACTTAAGATCAGATGGACAGACAAGGTCAGTAATGAAATTGTATGGAAAAGAACAAGACAGAACCCAGTCAGAGAGGAAATTGGTAGGAGGCGATGGAGATGGATCGGCCACACTCTCAGGAGGCCAGGAAACAGCATCACGAAGAAGGTATTGGACTGGAATCCCCAGGGCAAGAGATCAAGAGGAAGGCCGCGCGGAACGTGGAGAAGAGCCAGAGAAAATGATGTGCAACGAAGCGGAAAGACTTGGAATAATGTAAAGAGGCTGGCCCATGATAGAGAGGGATGGAAGGTGTTTGTTGGTGGCCTATACCCTGATCCAGGGTGAGAAAGGCAATGATGATGATGAGTGATTACATAGGCTGCTCTCCTATGGACACATAATATACTATTATAAAGGGCTGCCCTCCTTCCTATAAATAACATGAGGTAATATCATTCGGTTTGAGGTTGAGCTTTTACAGGTGTGTCGGCATGAAAGCAGCCACTTTGCAAATCCGCATGAAAATGGTCACTTTGTGTGTTTCTCTTCTTTTCTGATATGTCACTGTAGCTTGATTACCTGAGCTTGATCAATATTAAAATTTCAAAAATAAAAAATTTAAGCCAGAGAAGTTCTACATAAAATAGTTTTATCTGTGCAGTTCAGGAACATACTGGCAATGTGCCCCTCTCACAGAGCAACAGCCATTACAATCCCCCCCCCCCCCACCGTCCAAAAAAAAACAAACCGTGGATTGCATATTCTTCATACAATCATACATACGTGCACCAAAATAACCTTGCATCATACCATCAATTTAATTAAAGCGACGCTGGGGTAAAACCAGTTGTCAATAACAAGTACATAAAATCAAAAGAGAAAAGGAGTAGCGGGATGGGTGAATGAACATCTTTTAATATGTCAGGGCCAAGAAGTAAACAATTTTATTTGGTGAAAAGAATAATGAAAACAAAATAATTCATGTTAAGCTGACACCTGTATATTTATTATACAAAGCCAAATTGCATCATAATAATATGTTTGTAAGTAAAAAATAAATAAATACAAACTTATGTAACAACTGACTAAATACCTACAATACCATTTATGTAATGGTCATACCTGATATAGATATAACAGCCTCTTCAAACACTCCAGTAAATGCTGTTTGTTGATGACTGGATCAAACTGATCTATAGTTGCCTCTCGCAATCTGTGGACACAGATTAGAATGGTGTTAAGTTATTAAGCCCTCAGTGCCATAAGTAAGTAATGCTATACATGCCAGGGGAAAAAACAACATTGTGGGTGGTAGTGATAACTTTTCCATAACGCAATATATACAAGAATATTGTGATGAAATTTAATACGAACTTGATAAATTTTTAAAATATCACTGTTTATCTTATTATCCACAAAAAAAAAATAGTGGCAGGAGTAATTCATAGTGGTGCAATTTTGGCCCTTTTTTGGCTCAACCCCACAGCTTAAATGACGGTTTTAAAGATAATAAAATTTTCCCAAGTGTCAACTAATCTAATCTGGTCGCTTTTGTATCGACCTATTGTGTCTATTCAAGTTTCAGGCAATCTGTCAATCAAGTTGTAAAACTGTTAAAATACAATGATATCATTTCGTGCTCCCCTTAATTATAACCCTACCGCACAGAAAGACTGTATATATGACCAGCTTTAGTTGGTGCATGGTGCTTTGGCGTGCATGAGTTCTGAAGCACGACTGGAATAATAGTGGAAATTGTCTAGATCAGAGGGAGGGAGAGAGAAAGGTGCGAACACAGGTTTGTACCGAGTAATGCTGGGGACCTCATCTAATAAAAACATAAAAAATTTAAATAAAAGCTCACCTGTATGAAGCATATAGATGAAAACGAACCACCTGTTCTAAAATGCCGATAGCATCATAACCCACAATTCCCTGGATAACCATATCCTGCCTTACAGCTCGCAGTCTATCAAACACAAACTGATAGATATTATACCATGCTGGGTGGTCTCTCGGGATGATGCTGCAGAATAGCAAATAGCAAACTTTTTTTTAATAATCAGGTGCATTTTTCTGTACTTTATTTATCTGCACTCAACCCTGATTTCTGTCGGGAAATAATCAGTAGGGCTGATCAAATGATAAATAAAACATCAGCGCTCGATAAATATCTGTGCACTGTCAGGCTGTTGATATCCTGCCTTCTCAAAAATATTGCTATATCATATGTTACACTTTTTTTCTCAAATATGAACGATTTTTTTTCAAAAATCATGTACCCCAAGCCATAGCCAGTGACATTTTCAGTGAATTTAAAATCTGGAAAGAAAAGATGATACCCCTTGAGTCTTGACATCCTTCCTGCAGAACGTTTTCACTCCATCATAAATGCAAATGAAAGGACATCATTTTTAAAATTCCTGCTCTTTCTGATGGAAAGAGGAAAATGTCACACACAGCACCTTTTTCAGTTAGTATGTTCAGTTCCTTTCCCTAATAAAGTAATAGCCACAGTCTGATTATTTCACTCACAGAAAAGGGTTAAATTAGAATAAGATGAATGAGACTGTTTCATTCATAACAACACTGATGACATCCTCTCAATGAGATTGCGACAAAAGGTCATTGGTGCAAAATTTCTCCAAAATCACATTGTGAAATTTTCATAAGATAATAACATATCGTCATATCAACATCTTATCTTTCATTCATAATTTCTAAACATACTTTGAACAACTGATTTCCTGTGTTATTTCACAAATTACAGAGTGGGAGGAAATACTTTATTTATAGTCACATCTGCAACCATGACCTTCCGTCACGGTCTCAAAGTCAAATGCATACTCCTTCAATTCAAGTTAACATCTGCCCAATAATAAAACATTTCTTACATTCTTTTTCTGCATGCCTCCCCCCCCCCCCCCCCCCCTTTCCTTATTTGTAACAGTTATCACAGGAGATGTGAATGTATGACTGAGTAGCAGTCTTTCCAATTTTCAAGAAGATGAAAGCCAGGTCAGGAAGTACTAAGCTACCTTTCATACAAGTAGGTTACAGTCTCTCGCAAAACTGGTGCAGGACGAAGGTTGGCAGGGTCAGTGTCAGCACGACCTGCAGCTGGTCTTGAGAACTGTTTCACTGTTTTAGATGGGTCTGCTTTTGGACTGAAAACAGAGAATGAAAAAAAAAATGCACAGTTAATGTTCTTAATATTATGGAATATAAAAGGTGGGCAAAATCACTGTTACATAAACAATATAAAATAAATTAAAACATTCGTCAGATCATTAATAGAACAAGGAATACTAATGCCAGAACATCACAAAACCAACAAAAATCGGCAAACTAACATCCCTGCTTAATTCTTGCGAGAGATACTCACCGAACATTGGACCTGCTGTGCACATCGGCAGCCTCATTCATTGGAGTAGTGGCCTCAAGGATATGGAGTAAGCCTTCTCTTTCTCTCCTGTAAGTAAAGTAAATACAGTTCTAAGACTAAGAGTAACTTAGTGTTACAAATGAAGAAAGACGCACTCCGTTCGTTCAATACAGTGCAGCACAGGTTTTTCTTAAACTTGTTAAAGTAGCAGTAACTAGAGAAAAACTGTAACTCATAACAGATCTATTATTAATCATTCAAACAATTTGTTACAGCAGTTCTGAAAGATAGACAACAAATAAAAGGCAACAGAATCATACAACATTACCAAATCAGTCGAACAATCTTGTGACAAAAAGTGACAGCCAACTTACATACAGCATAAATTTTTTATTGCAACGATGATGGTATAGTCCGTTCACCGAGGCATGATCACAGAAAACTGTTTGTTGCGTTGCAACCGACGATGATATATGGATGTAATTTGGCGTGAAGTCTTAGATTTGTGATGACCCTAACCCAGATTTTTTTCCCCTGAATTATTCAGGTAGTTTTCGAGTTTGTTTATAAATTGCGGTATATAAATAAAGAGACCATCGACAAGGGTAAACATTTAGGAGGTTTACTGTAATAATTTAACACATGGTTTTGAGTCCCGTTAAAATGTGGTACAGCACGGGATTAAAGTGAGTTTAAAAACAAACTCTAGTGATTGTACACTGGTAGGCCAACACAGAGTCAGAGGCGTTGTCAGAGATCTTTCAATTTCAGAATTCCTTTCATCGCGGATTTAAACATCAAAATCAATATGATGTGGAACGTTGGAGAACAGGACCTTCAAACTGTCAGACATCCAAATTCTAACTCATGCAGCATTGAAAACAGCCGCTGCAGAATTTTTCTCCGAGTGAGAGGACCATGTATCGCGGTTGGAGGAAGAATACTGGCAAAACGAGGGCCTTCATTTTATTCAACTGAATATCTTCATCAATCTAATGGAGTCATCCGACTCAGAAAGTGACTGAGATGATAAAACATTAAAAAACATCTAAAAGTGCTTGCCTGTTTTGAAATAAAATGAAAAAAAACCCACATTTTTAGGGCTAACCTTCCTATTGGGCCTAAGATTGTCCCAAGTCCGCAGCCTGATCATTGTACCCACAAGACAATGACAGGGACTCAGAGGGGAAAGGGTGGTCATATCTCGATAATATTTCTCATGTAACTTAATACAGATTGGAAAGCCTAGCTACTTTACAAACTTTATCTTTCACAGGATGTTACCATTTAGCATAACTAAAAAGTTGTTTTCAATAGATAAGTAATGAATCTGTAGTAGCTTTATCTTACAGGAAAGGAACAATAAATGCATTTATGTGTAAAGCAAACCTCAAGTCCCTAACGTGATGCTACGCCACTGCAATTCACCACAGATTGTTGCTATATTTAGGAATTTAGATCAACAACAGGGAAACGAGAAGTGACAAATCATGTTGGAACACATACTAAATAGACTGTAAACATCTATAAGTTTGGGGCCTATTCAATTGAAAACAAAGAAAAGATCAAAGGAATTCGCCGCTTTGAAAGAACGGTGCTATAGCTATGCAGAGACTTCAAATTCAAGATTTGTAGGGTCATGATAAATGTAAGACTGCATGCAAAAATTCAGAACGCTGTATTTCGTAACAGCTGAGAAAATCCAACTAAACCGTGATCACGCCTCGGTGAACGGACTACACAAAGAAATATAGGCTGTCAATTCAAATCAGCCAAGAATCCCACCAACGTATTAACGGAAATTTATACACTCTCATACGCCTGGAAAAAGTGATTTAGATGTATTACTTAATGAATTCCAGCCTGTCAATTTGGATGAAACCATGAAATTATTACTATCGTCATCAAACAAAACATGTATGTTAGATGCCATTCCGACTTGGATTCTCAAATCATGTGCTAGAGAACTCGCCCCATCAATAACATCTATTGTGAACAGCAGTTTTCATGAATCCACAGTACCGGTCGCACTAAAACAAGCACTCGTGACCCCTCTTCTCAAAAAGCCCAGCCTCGATCGCAACAACATGAGCAACTATCGACCCGTTTCCAACATTGCTTTCCTTTCTAAAGTCATCGAAAGATTGGTTGCAATGCAATTGAAGGCGCATCTTACCAACAATGACCTCTCTGTGAAATTTCAATCTGCCTACAAAGAGTTTCACTCTACGGAAACTGCCCTCTTGCGAGTCCACAATGACATCATCAGATATGCAGACCAGAAACAATGTGTGGCGCTCATTCTTCTTGACCTCAGCGCTGCATTTGATACGATTGACCAGGCTCTACTCTTAGCGCGACTGAGATCATATTTCAAGATTGGAGGGAAGGCATTAGAATGGATTAAATCTTACCTAACTGACCGATCACAATCAGTTCTCATTCATTCCTCTGGAAGGGGTGCAATAACATCACCATCAGCACCACTTATCTATGGGGTGCCTCAAGGCTCTGTCTTAGGGCCCATTTTGTTCATCATGTACACATCACCCCTATCAGACATCATCAGCAGTCATGGATTGGATTATCACCTGTACGCTGATGACACCCAAGTGTACATTCCCATCTGCCAAGGTGATGAGCAACAACGGATCCAGGCCATCGAGAACTGCTTACAGGATGTCAAGCAATGGATGTTTGACAATAAACTCAAACTCAATGACAGCAAAACTGAGATAATTTTACTTGGAGCAAAAAATTCTAGATCTAATGTGAAAATTGATAACTTAAATCTTGACGGTACTACCATCAACGTAACATCTGGAGCCATTAAGAACCTTGGCGTCTATTTCGACTCAGACCTGTCCATGAAAACCTATGTTACAAAACTTTGCCAAACAATGCACTTTCACTTGCGGAATATCAGTAAGATCAGAAAATGTATTGATGAAGAGACCGCAAAGATTCTGGTCCAGGCATTTATTGTCAGTCATCTAGATTATTGCAACTCTTTGCTCATTGGTATCCCTGAGGCAACTATTTATAGATTACTTTATCAAAAACATCAGAACATATTCAACCAGTTCTTCAAAACCTTCATTGGTTGCCTGTTAGAGAGCGTATTCGATTTAAGATTTTATGCATTGTGTTTAAATGCCTCAATCAAAGCTCACCAGAATATCTTGCAGAGCTCATTGAAAAATACATCCCACCCAAAAAATTAAAATCGCAGAAGCAAATTTATTAGTAGTGCCCAGATCAAGAACAATCATGGGAGAAAGAGCTTTTTCAGTGTGTGCACCTAAAATGTGGAATGACTTGACTGATCATGTGAAACATTCAAACAGCTTGATCCAATTCAAAAGAAAACTTAAAACAGCGTTGTTTACAAAAGCGTATACGCAGGATATGTAACATTCTTGAGACAGTGATTAGGTATAGGTTGATGAAAATGTGTGTTGTGTGACTGAGAGAACTGTTAAGCGCTTTAGAGCACTCTTCTGTGGAATCAGGCGCTATAGAAATGACTTATTATTATTATTATTATTATTATTATAGAGCTCCTCTTCGCAGATGATGCTGCAATCGTGGCCCACGATGAAACCACGCTCCAGGCTCTCATCAATAGCCTTGCCAAAGCCTGTGACAAATTCATGCTAAAGATCAGTGTCTCAAAAACTGTAGTTTTGACACAAGGCTTGAGAAACTCCAACCCAATCATGCTGAATGGCTCTCCTCTGGAGCAAGTGGGAAAATTCTGCTACCTAGGCTCAACCATCAGTGGTAGCACAGACATAACAACTGAAATAAATGCCAGAATAGGAAAGGCGGCCACAGCTTTTGGCAAACTCTCAAAAAGGGTGTGGAACAATAGCAAGCTGACCATCAAAACAAAGGTACTCGTGTACCAAACTTGCGTCCTAAGCACCCTGCTGTATGGCTCAGAGACATGGACCACCTACTCCAAACATGAAAGATCCCTCAACTCCTTCCACCTGCGCTGCCTACGCAAAATTCTCAAGATCAAGCGGCAAGACAGGATCTCAAATATCGAAGTTCTGAGCCGAGCCAACATTCCATCAACTCAGGCTCTCCTAGGCAAAAAAAGACTGCGGTGGCTTGGACATCTCCACCGTATGGAAAATGATCGCATCCCCAGACAAATTCTCTACGGGGAACTTGCTACTGGCAACCGACCCAGAGGTAGGCCACATCTGCGATTCAAAGACACTTGCAAGGTCACGATGAAAGCATTCAACATCGACCCCAATGAATGGGAGAACCTTGCAAATGATCGAAGCAGATGGAGACAAAAATTGCGCAGTGGCACGCTCGCAATAGACTTCAAGGCAAAAGAAACATACCTGACAAAACGACAGAGGCGGAATGAAAACACTCGCCAAAGTGAACCCAAAAGACTGACCTGCAATCACTGCCATCGCACTCTCGGGTCAAACATTGGTAGAATAAGCCACGAGAGAAGCTGTCAGTCAAAGTGAAAGTGAATATTCTAGCTGCTAAGACCGTCTGTAAAGACGCTAAAGGCCATATATTATTATAGAGAATACTTAAGGTTCTTGTCAATCTTCAAACATAATTGAATGGGTGGCTTACTAATATTTTGTGACAGCAGCTCTTTTTTCAGTTTGATTTTGCAGAGATGAGGCTGATCAAATTTACATTTTATAAGCTTACAAGTACCTAGAATAGAGAGGATGAAGGTGAAAAGATTGTGACTAGATATATCCCAAGACCCACTATACCAAGACGGTGCAATTCAAGCACTTCCGTCCGCCGAGCCAGAGTTTCTAAAAATAGTCCGGCGCGTACAATCGTAAACACAGGCACGCGGTTCGTCGTAGGTGTTAATCGAGGAGACCAGTGTTCCTTTGTGAAGAATCAAAATTAACACTTTGCAAGGCTGTTTGCCGACTTGAAGTTTGTCTATTATAGTAAATTGGACTTCAGACATATATACACCTTTGCACTCCTCATACAGTCCCAATATTTTTGTGTTTGGACTAGTGCATGTGTGCTATGGAGATCATCAGCTGTATGTTTGTGTTTGCGAAGAGGGAGGGGCGTAAAACTCTAATTGCTAATTCAACTTTTGGTATAACGGCATCGTCTTTTTGTTTGTTTGAGGAAGCCGTAAAATGCCATCGATCAAATACTGATAAACTTTCTCAAAGCTAAGGAATCCCATACGTACAATCAATAATTATGTGAATGAACTTTTCCACTTGATCATCCCGAATTTCTTTTAAAGGAAGTGTTTTGTTGTTGTTGTTTCTTTCTTTCTTTCTTTCCTTTTTCCTTAGATTAATCCTCAAGCAATAGAAATTCAATCAGAAATAGTGCCCCAAAACAGAAAATTTCAGGGAAGAAGGTTGGAAAACTGAAGAAACTGCAACATAAGTAACACTTTTTCAACGTTCATTATCATCAGAATACTGCGGCTGGATTTTGTTAAGTTTTTGTTGATTTTTTTAATCGCCCATCTGGTCATTATTCCTACTTCATTACCCTTTTTCTGCTACCCTGGTTATCTCTACACTTTTTCATAAAATTAGAAGATGTGAATTTCCTCTCTGGTCTGATGTATACACATGTGAGAACTTCATTCAAAGTTTATTGTGTTTTATACCCATTTATTTGCTTTAATCATTTAAATAATGGCCCATCTGGCCTCTTTTCCTACTTCATTCCTCTTGTTCTGCTACCCTGGTTATCCCCACACTTTTTCATAAGATTAGAAGATGTACCGGTACAGTTCCCTTTTGGTTTTATGTATGTAGGAACTCCATTCAAAGTTTGCAGTTTATACTCATTTATTTGCTTTAATCATTAAATTAATTCTTTGAATAGATGCTCTATTGTACAGTTCTTGGTAGACTATTAATCTCATCTCATCCAATGGGACATAAAGAAAATATCACTGTTTACTTCATGCCACCATTAAATCTTTGCTAAGCGAGCCATGACTGGGCACATCATACGCGCTGGGTCAGTCTAGCAGACAACGCACGCGGCGGAACTCTTCGCCTTTGTATAAATTTTAACGATCGATTGCACCGTCTTGGCATAGTTGGTCTTGGATATATCTAGTGCATGCTCTAAAATTAGTATCATCTGGCTCCTATTGTGGGAGATTGAAGCTTTAGTGTCATCATCATTCTCATGTCATGATCTTGATCCTTCGGTGGGAATATTGCATGATTCATTCAGTTGCCTTTGCCCTTTTACTTGTTTTCCAACTTTCTTTTAGTAATGCTGCAATAAATCCTAAATGATTGGTGTCAGAGCTACACTTTTACACTATCTATATAGATTTTAGGTTGTTTATCCACAGGGATCCTCTGAAACGAAATCAGCCAGATGACTACTCTAGAATCTAGTCTACCTACATCATGCACTTATTGACTTACATTGAAAGCTCCTCTGGTGGACACATTAGTAAACAAGTGCCACCTATAGCTCCCGAAGTCGTTTCCATAATGCTGGTGACAGATTCAGTCACTGTTAGTCGTTGATGGAACACCGCTACTTTCAATGACACACATTAAACTACTTGCAGGTCTCCAAGCAATACCACTTCCAATTCGATGTTTATATTCTCAACCTAACAAACCTCCCAGTGCAAGTTATTCGAACTTTTTGCTTATGTTAACATAAAAATTTTGAACAATTTTGCTCTAAGAAAACAATGCAAGTCAGTTTTATTATTGTTATTATTATCAGTAAAACCTTTGGATGGAATATTATTATGCTATGTATAATATATCAATTTTGATCCATTGCTGTCTAAAACAAATAAAACGATGGTTTGTCATTTGAATTTTTCTTATTAAAGTTTGTTTTCGAAAACTTTCTGTTTTATGTGAATTTTGCCCTTCTGCCATTTTGCCATTTTGCAGGGGAAAAAAAGGCATTCTTTGTATAATTGATTTTTAATTTCGAATTTGGCAAAGCATTTTCAGAGACAGTTTGAATTTCCTTTTTTTATTTCAATTTTTTGTGTGTTTATTAGCCAGAGGAAAATTGTATCATCAACACATTGCTCTAGCAGTTCCCATTTTGCCATAACTGTAATTTGCTACATAATTCGTTCAAAAGTCTGGTCGCCATATTATATTCACCGAAGTCATTACTAATCGATCAGACAATATCCTCCTGCCTCCTTGAGAAGAAGCCAAAATGGTTTTCGGTCAAGCTTCGCGAGCCCTTGTGAGGCGATTTTCTACTACAGTGGCCAGAAGAAGTCAAGAATGGCAGCAAGAGGGAGTTCCAGGAGCAGTAAGTAGAACTTTCCATGTCTCTAGGTAATCTATTTTTGGTTATTGAACCTGTTAGCAATGGTTTGTGCTCGATAAGTCGCCGAAGGTCACACAGCGAAGCGGAATGGTAATTTCATCTCGCACGCACTCCGACGTCAAACTGTGCGAGCTTTCAGTGACCGAATACAAGGAATATTTTGTCATTGGTATGGGTGAGCATAATTTCAACAACAGTCATGGGTGGGGTCAAACGACTCAAAGTAATAAGGGTCCAGTATCCCTGTCATACCTCCTCATCATGCTCCACTGTACTGAAAAGGAAGTGCTTTAGTCTGTAGGTAGATCTAGATGAGATGGGAGCGACTGGGAGAAGGACATGAACATGAATTTACCCTATCGTCATAATAAATTGAACAAAATAAACTTCCAAGGCAGGAAGAGGGTTGTGTTCTCCACATAAAAGACATTCGCAGACAGAACAATGAGAAATAGATGGAAAGAGTCGAGAGGGAAACCTGTGCAATAAAAATAATATAATTCCCAGTTAGATCTAGATCTAGATCTACCAAATATCTTTGACTTTGGGTGCTAATAATTACAAGGGATGTTTCCAGAAGCAAAGACATAAAACCTAAAGCACCAAGTGACATTCCTGTCATTGTTCAAGCATGGAACGGTCAACCACAGAGCAACATTTCTAGAGCTCCGCATCATTCTGCCTCTTTCACCTTTGTCACTTTAACCATGAAAAGATTCACAAAAAAGTAGAGTAGGGCCTATGTTTTCAAATTATTTCCTCTCTTTTTCAAGTTATCACAAGTTTGTCTGCAGAAATTCATTGAGCATCTAAAAATACCTGTGAATAATTGAATGCCACTTTTCACGTTGATAATGATAGGATGAATTATGAAAATTGTCAAAAATCTTACCTGTCCCCAAAAAACCAAAAATCAAAATGAACGACCTTCGCCCAGTTGCCTTAACTTCCATTATCTTTAAATGCTTTGAAAAACTTGTTTTAACTGAACTAACGAAGGAGGTCAAACAAAATCTCGACCCTTTGCAATTTGCATACAAAGAAAACAGGAACACAGAAGACGCCTTATTGTTTTTATTGCATAACATCTACAGTCATTTAGACACTGGTAAAACTGTGTTCGTGTGCTCCTAGTCGATTTTTCTTCTGCGTTTAACACCATACAACCGCACTTAATGTTTCAAAAGCTTACCAACCTACACGTGAGTTCTTTTTTAAAGAGCTGGATCTTCGAATTTCTAACACAGAGAAGCCAGTTTGTGGATATAAACAACACATTTTCCAAATTACTCACAACAAACACAGGAGTGCCTCAAGGCTGCGTGCTGTCACCTGTCTTGTACACATTGTATACAAACGATTTCACTGTAACACACAACAACGTTTATCTTCTTAAATTTGCCGACGACTCTACTATTTTAGGTCTTTTGTCTAACTCTGGCCACGAATATTCTAACATCGTACAATCCTTTCATTGTTGGTGTAATAACAACTATCTTCTACTGAATGGTAAGAAAACAAAAGAGCTTGTTTTTGACTTTAGGAAAAATAACAACGATCCTGTTTGCCCTCTTACTAAATACTATCAACAATGAAGAGGTTGAAATTGTCACAGAGGCCAAATATCTTGGCATTACTATTGATTCATTGCTTAACTGGCATGCGCATGTAACATATATGTATGTATACAAGAAAGCTAACCAGCGCATGTATTTCCTCAGAAAGCTCCGCTCTTTAAAAGTTAGCAAAAGCATTCTGAAAATATTTTACACCATGGCTATTCAGAGCGTTTTGATGTATGGAGTTGTCTGTTGGGGAGGAAACATCTTACAAAAAGATAAAAATAAGATCAATATTTTAATTTAAAAAAGCATCCAAAATTTGTATCTGTGATCGGCCATATTTTGATGAGCTGTACACTGGTGCTTGTATTAAAAAAGCTAATATTATTATAAATGACCCCCAACATCCCTTGAACAAAGAATATATAAGATCTGTAAGAAGTTTAAGGCTGTTCTCAAAGAAAACTAAAACTGAGCGCTACTTTAAATCGTTTATTCCATCATCAACTAGGATGTTACAATAATGTCATCTTGATCGTAATTTGTGCACTTGAATTGTGTCCTGCGTGTCAGGTCAATGTGTTTTAGTTAGGGAAGCATATTGTGTGCACTGTTAATTTTGTTTATTTATTAGTGTGTGTGTGTATATGTGTGTGTGCGCGCCATATATCATACTTTCTGTTTCTGTAACTGTATTGTTATGTATTCAATGATCAAAACAAATTTCCTTGTACAAGGACGAATAAAATTTATCATATCTTATCTTAGTATTTGGAATGAAAACCTGAAGTTTTGTACCGTAAGAAGTAAACTGTCAAGTGATATTAACAAACTTTCCCCTTTTCGTAGAGATTTTGGAAGGTCTTCCGCCCGTCCGTGCCAGTCAAGAAAACACTAAAGAGGGGACTTTTGAGCGGGTTTAAAAAAAGGTTGGGTTTAGTATTTGTATGGGACAAAGAAAGAAAGAAATAGAGTTGGTTTGAATGGGTGGTATTTGTTATACATGTATGTATCTTTTCATTCTTTGTTCTTTTTATCTCGCTTCCAATTCATCTCGATTTCTCTGTGTTAGAAACATCTGAAAGAGAACACATACATAGTAATCATAAATCATGACGATACTGGGATCCGCACCCATCCCCTTTCGCTCCTGAATCACACGTCTTAACCATTTCGCCACGCAGGTGAGTTAACACTAACAGATTGCCGGTAAAAATTTACTTATATTCACAGTCAGTACCCTTGACCTAAATTACGGAAAGTTACCGACCTTGTTAATTTGCATAGTTTTAAAAAATTATGAATCGGCTTAGTAACGAAACAATCCGATTGCAGCTGCTCGCAGATTGCATGATCTGGGCTAATGAGAGCCTGCTTGAGTGTACGTCGATCGCCAATGGCTACCCCAGCCCCTTTTCGCCCGATTAGTCAATCTGACTACCGCCCATTGATACAAACTGACTAGACCCTCGCGACCCCAGGTCCATCTGACCATTCCATGTGTTGTGAGTTTAAATTCCTCAACACCATATCAAGTTTTGTTTCAGCAAACCTTCGCTAGTCGTGCTTTTGGTATATTCTGTGATCGTGACCTCTCCCCAGCAAGTTTCAAAATGGCAGCTGTTTTCGGATTTTGTCCCACTTCAGACTTTCTTCTGGGATTGTACTGTTTTTCTTGGCCAGTGTGTTACAAATGTTATTGTGAATATGAAATGATAATTGGTCATAAGGTCTGGAACAATGTGTAACCGTGAGCTTTACTTAATAGCGGTAAAAATTATGGCGCGGACGGGCGGAAGACCTCCCGAGATTTTTGATAATTGCCGTTAAGGTTTTGTTTGTCAGCTAAGAAAATTCAAAAAGTTCTTTTTTTTTTTTTTGTGATATTTGCTATTATGCCATCCATTTTAATGAAATGTGCTGTTAACATAAAATTAAGCCCCAAATCCACAATCAAAGACAGCTAGATAATGTTGCCCAGTGGATAGTGAGGATGGTCAGAGAAATCCCCCATAAAGATGATCCTGTTACAGATTACACAGATGATTTACCTGTAAACTTACATCCGATGTAAAGATTTTTCTCCCCCCTTTTTTTTTTCACAACAAAGAACGGATGGCATGGTCGTTTCTTGATTCTGAACTGTGTTCTTATCGCCAATATAAACACTACCTGATGATACAGAGAAATTTGATCCCTTCAGAAACTATTATTGCTTACATTTTGGGAGGGAGTTCAGGTGGGTGGGATGGTGGTCATGTCCTCAAATTGCATCTCCCATATATATGTATTTAGGAGATTTGATGACGGTGACATGGTTGTTTCACTTTTTACATCTGGCTGCATGGAAAGATTTGTTGTCATGGTATGGGAAGGTGTTGGATCAGTAAATGTCCTATTTACAAGGTCTGGTAACATTAATTTGTTTCCACAACATATGGTTGGGGGTAAGGGCACCAAAGAGAAATGTAAATAAAACCAGCTTTAAGTTATATAACAAACTTTTGTCCAGTTCCTTGTCACCAGAGCGAGTGGTAGCAAATTGTGCATGGAAGCACACTAGATCCCCAAAAAAGAACTCTTTTGATACATAAGAACTCAGCAAACTAATTTAATCACAGATTTATTTTAAAAAAACAACAAAAATCAACTCCACAAAACTTCAGCATAAAGATTAACAGGGATATGGCAACATCGGATGATTCTCACTCGCTGTTTTTTGGATTATATATTATATGCTGTAGATCCTGTTAAATTTTAAAAAACATTTTCACTGATTTTAATTTTTTTTATGAGATAATATGAGACCTTGGTTTAACAGCTTTATGTTTACCATAAAATCTTAACTTACCGAGACCTAATGGCATTATGAATCGATAGTTTAGTGACACTCGTTGTAATTCAAAGAATTTGTGAAATTATGATTACAGTAAAACCTCGCTATATCGCCACCCGTTATACCGCCATTCCCGCATACCGCCAGCTTTTCGCCGTGGTTCGGATCTGACACCTATACAAAGTCACTAAAAATCTCGTTATACCGCCATCCGCCAACAGTTTGACTGCTACATTCATAACTTGAGTATAGTAAATATTGCTCGTTATAGCGCCTACGTAAATTTAACCCCCACTCCCCACATCTACCTAAATCCAGCTAACAGTCGGAACATCACTTGGCGCCACAGTCGGTGCTTGTTACTCAAACACCAATCCTACTACACAGTCTTCGCTTTTGAAGTCCTGATAGGCCTACTGATGGGGCATGCAGTGGGAAAGACGCGTCACAGTTCAATAGAGAGTTTGCGAACAAACTTAAGCGCGTGCGATGTGATGCTTCAACTGGTTCATACCGGTCGCGGGGTACGATGCGAACAACGCACGTTTGTTGCTGAATTGTAATGTAGCATTATTTGTCGTGTTGCAATACATTATACTTTTACTCTTAAGGTGCGATTTCCTGAATAAATAAACTCCAATACACATAAACACAAAAAACAACAACAACAAAAAAATACAAATGAAAGCAATGTAAACTTCAAAATGACAAAGGAGGTTTATGTCTCGTGGAGAGATTAGGGAGATAACTGCAATATTTTAGACATGTTAGCCAGTCCAATGTTGATAAATTACTTAATTACTTATTTCCCTTGTTCTACATGGTATTTTCATTGTACCGCCATTCTCGTTATACCGCCAATTTTCTGTTTGCCCCTTACTTGGCGGTATAACGAGGTTTTACTGTATAACGTGAGTTTAACATACTTAATTCGAAATGACTTTTTTCTGTTTGCTCCATAGAATCTGCCTTTCGACATCCACAACAAATACAAACTGACCGCCTACTTCATACTGTTCTTTGGCAGTGGTCTGTCAGCACCATTCCTGATTGTGAGGCGTCACCTATTGTTGCAGTCCTCCACCTAACTGTTAGGGCTGGGGGTATGGACTGTTTGGAGGCGTATGATGTGTGACAATGGTAAGTGCATTTCATGCTTCTGTACGAAGACATGAATAACAAGTCAGGCTTCATGTCTCTAAACCGTATTCCGATTTGTACCTCATGAGGCCTGTAATACCCAGTCTTTCAAATACTGATTCATGCCTGGTTACCCAGATATTGAAAATGTTGCAGTATCTTGAACCAGGGTCTGCCAGGCCCGGTGATTAAAAGGAACAAACTAAAATAGTGGTCAGTAGTTACTCACTTGCTGAGTTTCATGAAGAAATGGCATTACGGATTGTGTCGCTATAAGATTTTAGGAGTGATCTACATTTGGAAAACAAACTGCAGCTTTCTGCCAAGTGATGGCTAGTAGAAGTAAAGTGCTTGGGTCTGACAGGGCTAAAGTAGGGTTAACCAGTAATACACTGTGAGACCAAATAAAACGCCTGAAAAGCAGCCAGTCTCAGGGAACAGTTTTAGTTTGCTAAAACAGAAGATCCTTTCAAAAAGTTACATGGTGGTTTCACAATAAAAAGCACAGAAAGTAGTCAGGTGAACAGTCCATCATGTACAACAATGCTGTTAAAACAGATATTTAGATAAATCCAAATTTTTCATGTTAGTTTGCTCTGACTATGGTTAGTTTTCCAGGAACCAGTTTTTACATTGATGGTTGTGCGAGAAAGGCGATAGCCAATCACAGGACTTGTTTCCAAACTTTAATGTGAAAGCAAAGGCCGTATTGCAGAAGATTGTTCATCAGATGGTATAGATTGATTATTTGTCATTGTTGTGCATTGTTGATTAGAAAAGATAGTCATTATTTTATGGACTGGGAGGGTAATAAATTTTGTTAATTAGATTTTGCTGAAGCCTTCTCTATTGTTGTCTGGTATGTTATAATGAGACTGTGACACCCCAAATAACATAACTGGCAAAATATTGTCCAACATTACATTCGTTTATTTAAAATTCATAGGAGATTCGAAGTGGAAATGGAAATATTCGTAAGATAATATCGTCAAGCTGTCTTCCCATCATAATTTGTAAACCGACTTCAAACTATCCTGTGTCATTTCGCAAGTTGTAGTGGAGAGTACTTTGCCCAAAATCAAATGCATGACCTCTGCTGCATGACCTTCTGTCACAGTCTCATATAAATTTACATAGATCTATGTTTAGATCGAAGGTTTTAAACTTTTGTTTTCATTTCATCTTCAGGTTTATAAACTTTTCATTTGCCAAGATGCTAGTACTGAGAGTACTGGAAAAGCACACAGCAAGAGAACACCAACAGTGGCTAGCTGGGAAGAAATCTGGAATGACACTTTACTGTTCTTCATCCCCTGAGAATATCCTGGAATATTTACTTTAGAATACACTTACATTACAGGTGCATCACTGCATAGCACAGGGGTGTGTACTTAGGAATTTTTTATAATGTCGCATCCTTAGCCTTCTTTTTTACAACCATCAGATTTACATAAAATCCTTGTCTTTTTTTTTTACAATTTGTGCAAATTATACACCATGCTGATTTGTTGAGTGTACAGTTGTTTCCATACAGATGACATCAATGTGCATATTTACAGAAAACGTATTTGGCAAGGCATTATCTGCCACGAAATTGTCAGTGGAATGATGTTTTTGTCCCAGTTTGTCAGTGGTAAAACTTGTGGAAACATTTGATATAGAACAGAATAATTTATACGTGAAATGGATGTTCATACATATGTAGCAGTCTCTGTTCATCAATTTCATTTTACATATAAATTGCAAGAAACACAATTTCAAATACAAGTGATATGTACTGTTACTGTCATGGAATGATTTTCTTTTGTAGTCGGCAGTTCATGCAAAGAATTCTACCCAATTGCTGTGAAATTTACACCAGTTTAGTTCTTGGAATGTTTTTCTTTTAGGGGCAAATGATTTGTAAGTAGTGTTGATGTAATAGAATGTCATTGATAACAAAAGACTTGGTGCTTCATTGTTTTTCTTCTTTTCATTGTTTCATCTAGTGTGACTCTGTGTGAATGGAAAAAAGAGTTTGAATTTGAGTAGATTTTCAGTTTGTTAACATTCGCTGTATGTCGTGGGTCTTATGGACTCACAAGCAATTAAAAACATTTGTAATGATCTTATTTCTAGGAATTTTATCATGAAATTCCACATATACATGTATGTATCTCAATGACATCATTGCCCATCTTGCCGTAGTTTTAAAATTTATACATGTAATATGCACGTACATGCTCACCAATGCACATGCATTTTTATTCTTCCAACCCCTACGTCCTCGGGTTCCACAGACACCATACTTCTAAAGAGGATTTTATAGTAGGATTTTATAATCATACCCTTAGTGGTATATATCCTGGGATCTCAGATACACCATGTTCCCAAAGAGGATTTTATTGTTATATCCCTACTCGTACATTCTGGGGTCTGTCGGACACCATACTGTTGAAGAGAGTATCCTTATAAAATCTTCTTTGGGTCTGGTGTCCATTACTCAGCATTAGACACCACCATGTGTGCTGTGCACAGTTTTTAGTGACGTACAGTGAAGGTTAAATCAGTTCTTAAGTACAGGCCACACCAATGTAGGCATGAAAAGCATGTACATATACTAGTAATTGGGTGAAATCATTGTTTTTTTTTGGTTTGAAGGATTGACTGGCATACAAAAACATGACGAATTGATAAATTGTATTGAAACATTCACATTTCCACATATAATACATGCACCTATGTTCATCAACAATTGCAACCAAAGTTACCAAACACGAAGAACAGATACATGTAACTAACTATGTAAGGGACACTTTTGTATTGAAGCCAAAATACATGTGTCATTAGTGCCTAGTATGAATCATTCACAATATGCGCATATATTATAACAAGAACAGTACATAATTATTTACATGCTATTTGAATTTGTTTGTCACAGTTGTTGTTGCCAGGGCTGGATTAACCATTTTATTAAACAAAATAAGCACGTGCTTAGTGCATCAAGGGAAGGGGGGCAGCACAGAGATTTTTCATTGCCGGATTTATCATGGACCATAATACACGTAAAGGAACAGGCCGGATTCCGAAAGGGGAAAGGATGCATTGACCAGATCTTCACACTCCGAAACATCATAGAACAGTGTTCAGAATGGCAAAGGCAGCTCTATGTGAACTTCGTTGACTTCGAAAAGGCCTTCGACAGCATCCACAGAGAGAGTATATGGCGCATTCTTCGGCACTATGGGATTCCCAGCAAGCTTGTTGAACTCATCAAAAGCTTTTACAAGAACTTCAGTTGCAGTGTCGGAAACAGTGATGCATCCTTTGAAGTGAAAACTGGTGTACGGCAAGGATGTGTGATGTCAACAATTTTGTTTAACCTCGTAATCGACTGGATTATGCGGAAAACTACAGAGGATGCACCAAGAGGCATCAGATGGACACTCTTCGACAACCTAGAGGATTTGGACTTTGCGGATGACCTTGCGCTATTGTCACATAGTCACCAACACATGCAAGATAAGACGCAGAGACTACATAATTTTGGATGCAAAGTAGGCCTTCGGATTAGCCAGAAGAAGACAGAGATTATGACCCTTAAATGTAGACACTCCAGCACCAGTGCAAGTAGATGACAAGAAACTCACCACGACGGACAAATTTAAATACCTTGGTAGCATTATCAGACCAGAGGGTGGCACAAAGGAGGACATCCAAAGTAGGCTGGGAAATGCAAGGGCTGTCTTTCAAAGTATGAGCAACATCTGGAAATCGACACAATACGGCATCAACACCAAGATCAGACTGTACCAAAGCTGTGTCCTATCCACACTCCTGTATGGATCAGAGTGTTGGCGAATGACAGAAGGTGACCTCGCCAAGTTGTCTTCCTTCCACACCACATGTCTTCGTAGGATTCTCCGCATCTTTTGGCCAAACAAGATTTCTAATCAGGAACTACTAAGGCGATGCAAGCAAGAAGAAATAGCCAACATCATCACGAAGAGACGATGGAGATGGCTTGGACACGTGCTGCGAAAGGAAGCAAATTCTATAACCAAAACAGCACTTCAGTGGACACCGGAGGGACGGTGCAAGCGAGGCAGACCCAAGGCAACCTGGCGGAGAACAATCGAGGCAGAGATGAAATCCTTCAATCACTCATGGGGAACTCTCGCAAAGATGGCCCAGGACAGACAGGGCTGGAGATCCTTTGTTGCTGCCCTAAGCACCAGTGGGTGCAACAGGAAATAGTAGTAATAATACACGTACATGTAATATGGTACATGTACAAAACTGCAAATGGTGCAGCTGAGCCAGGGTCCACAAAAAGTGGCCCCCACGTTAAATGAAAAAAAAAGTACTAGTTGTTTTCATTCAACTTTGAAGGTGTGTGGTGCGAATTGTTGCATTGTTGACGCGGACGTCGACATACGGAATTTGGGGAATTGAACTGTCTTGGGTATCGGTATGTAAAATCAACTGAAAAACAATTTTGTTCACGTCAAATACTGTAACACTGTTCTATTATGGTGCACACTAGTAGTCAGACACTTGTCTTTCTAAGTTTTGCCTTCATTCACTGATTCAGTGCTTTTCTTTTTCATCGGGACACAGATAACATTAACAGCCAGCATAAAAGGTGCAATAATAAGATACAGTATATAAAATACAAATCGTAGGTGTTGGGGCACAATAGCCAAATCAAAATGAACAATCTAAATCTGTCTAGTGTCTGTCTGTCTCTCCTTCTTTCTCTCTCTCTCTCTCTCTCTGTCTCTCCTTCTCTCTCAGTCTAGTTGTAGGTGTGTCGTCCCCTCTCTCTCTCTCCTTCTGTCTCTCTCTGTCTGTCTGTATGACTCTCTCTCTCTATCTCTCTCCCTCTAATGTGCCACAAAACAACAACAATAACAACAACAAAACACAAGCTTGTAAGTCGCCTCGTCTGAAGGGACATGCAGCTGACGCAGAAGATGAAAGGCAACGAAACGAAAGCTGAAAAAAAATATATTACTTGAATTTTGTTCTTTTCTAGATAATTGGCAGTCATGAATTAAAAGGACACAGTTCATGTGGGTCACAGACGGGCCATGTCACTTATAAAGAAAAACCTGTTGTTTGGGGGGGGGGGGGGGGGTATTAACAAAATCATATGAAAAAAGAATGGAGACCAACAGCCTTCGGCTGGGGACCCCGAGAAACCAAAGAGCTTTCCAGTGCAGAGAGAGAGAGGGAAGGAAAGAGAGATACATAGAGAGAGAGAAAGAGGGTCGGGAGAGAGAAGTGGGTCTATCTGCAAGGCTCCACAACACAGTGTAAGGTGAGTCACGAGAAAACTGAATCGCTCACCATTAAGCATCCCCACCCTCCCTTTTTACATGCCCGAGACAGTGAGTGAGAGAGGAGTGGCTTTATTTTGCGAAGCTCCACAGTGGAAGGTGTGTCATGAGAAAGCTATATACATGTATATGAACCGCTCACCACAAAGCCCCACCCCACCCCTCCCTCACATGTCCAAAGACATGCTCACAAGTACGTTTTATCAGCTCACTTTGTTTAATGTGTTGCACAGAATCTCTGCAGTTCAGGGTCGTCTTTTTGAATGTTTTAAGGGATAAATGCCCGTCCACTCTTTACGTTTCACAAGTTTAGTCTAAGTCAGGTGTGTTGATCACGTGGAATTTACTCTTAGCAAAAGTGATGGGGTGTTTCAAACCATGATGGATTACCTTATCTGCAGTGTTAAGAAAGCTACAAGTACTTTGAAACCGTTCCTTACAAGGTGAAGTCCATGAGGATCTACGACCGTATTTATTGTACAAGGTGAGGAGGTAAATGTTCCATTGAGCAATTGTTTGACTGCTGGTTTGCCAATGGTAATACCAGAGAGTATAGAATCTATACTCTCTGGGAATACCGTACACGTGTAAACCGTGTAATATAGCTAATGCTACCGTACAATAAATAATTAAATAAATAAACAGATAAATAAAGTGATCGTGGGGGGGGGGGGCGATGGCTTGTTAATAAGTTATAGGCCTCTAATAAGTGTAAATTTGGTTTCTTGATCTTTTAATTTTTCTCCTCTACTCCTATCTCCCCCGTCTCTCTGTACCTCCACTTTAAATATTATCACACAGAATGCTGAACTGTTAATAACCGCTGATTTCATCCTCGGCCTCCCCTTCTCCCACGCATAAGCCCCTCCATAGTTTTCAAGCATAGTTCAGATTGTTTCGTTAGTTTTAGTTTGGCTGCCACTAATAGTTTCAAAATACTGTGAAGATAATGTTCTGAAACGAAAGTAACACAGGCATTATGTCTAACCTTCCATATGGCTGAAATGGCACTAATACTGATCGCAGATGTTGGATTTAGAGACGAGATAGGCACTGTTGATTCTGCCTACGTACAGCTTTATTATTATTATTATTATTTTAATCTGAAGCATGAACATACTAATTTTTGTTGGAGTCTTTGACTATAAAATACATAAATTTCTCTGTTTCATACCCAGGAAGGAATAGATCTATATTAGATTTTGAGACAAGGTGAGCGTTACTGACGAAAATAATTAAATGGTTATATTTTCTGTTATCGGCTGATTAAACCCTAATTAGTACTTTGACAATAATTGGCTCTTCTTCATAGTTTAGATTCTTCCATCGGCCAGTTTAGGCTGACGAGTGGAGAACAGAATCTCCAGCAATTTATACTTCCTTTTGTGATGGCCAATTGGCATAGAATGACGATGGCTTGATTTAACCTCCCATAAAGTTCACCGTATTTATAGCTTATATGATACATTATGTAACTCACATAACTGATAAAGGGAAGGAATCCGGGAAAACAGCCGTATTTGAAGGGAAAATGCCATTAACTCCCTTTTATTAAACAAACATAATAAATGTACTCGTTCTCTTCTGTTTTATCTTAAATTCTGTTACTTTTTGAAGCCTAATAAAATGTGTGTACCAGGAGAAGATAAATAAAAAATAGGGGCACAACAAGCACAGATCAAGCTCCTTCAGAAAATGAACCAATCTAACAATGTTGACGTTGTCACGTCCCAGCCGGTAACGCTATGGAAGTCCCACACTTAGGAATAATGTCAAGTTCACACATTGGAATGGCATCATTCCTATGTAGATCTTCTGGTTATGACATTGTGCTGACATCAGTTTGATGTAGGGAATCCAGTCCAATGGTAATCCTACTAACCTTACAGAAATCCTATACAACGCTGCATCAGATTAACATAGGGATGTTGGCTAGGCTTAGCTTGATTTTCTGTAGGATCCAGGTCTAATGGAAAGAGTTCCTGATGACTTTGAACTCTTACAATTCTTTGCAAACTGTCCCAATATTTTTTTCATTTCTGGTTAAAAGAGTAAGCAATGGGGTCAGCGATTGGTAACAGGGATAAAGACGGGCTTAGAAACTGGTTTAGTGTTAGCTTTAGGGATTGACGGTGGTCTGAATGTCCGGAACTCTTCCCGTTCCAATTATTTTGGTGCTGTGATGGCAGTTTAGTTGTTTAAAAAGAAAGCACAGTGCACTAAAAGCCCAGATTATGATGTAAGTATAAGTGATCAAAGTATTTTGAATCATTTTATGTTCTAGTTTGTAATGTGCTGAAGTAATCTTAACTCTTTATTTTTTTTTAAAGTTCGATTAAATAGTATAATTTGATGCCATCTTTACCAAACATTTTCGAACGTTGTATTTAGAATATTTTACAACATATCCTTTGTGCGGTGTTTACTAAAATAGTTAGCTTTGTTTGCAAACCGGAACAAAGTGTAATCCTGTCTGGCTATTGCTTGTGGATGTGCCTTAAGAAAGGGGAATAGCCATCACCTCTTTGAATCTTCTAGCACAAGTTCTATGAAGCTTGCATTCATGAATTCTCACATGTAGATAGCATGCATCTTATTTAATGGACAGTTTTAATTTCTGGTTGATCAAGAAAATAACATTCTGTTACAAGGCTTTGAAAAGAGAAACACATGCAGCCCACCTGACCAACTGATGCCAGGTTTCACTAGTATTCACAAATTATGTGTTATAAATGAGGTGGATCGCTTTTCCTTCATGTAAGTGATCAAAAGTATTTTGAATCATTTCATGTTTTAGTTTCTACAGAGGTCAAGTAACATTAACTCTTTAGTTTTTTAAAAGTTCAGTTCACAGAATAATTTTGATGCCAACTGGACGATACATTTTCAGGTGAATGTTTTACAACATATTCTTTATCCAGCTGTTCCAGAAAAAAGTGTATCGGTCGTAGTTTGGTTGGTGTTTACTAAATTAATTAGGTTCATTTGGCCAAACTGGAACAAAGCATAGTCCCGGTCACTTGTGATTGTATCGTAAAAAAATGGAACGACATATTTCCACTTTGAATCTTCGCATGTAAGTTCTATGAAGCTTACACACATAAATTCACATATGTAGATAGCACATGTTTTATCTAATGTTAAGTTTTAATTTCTGGTTGACTGACGAAATAACATTCTGTTTCAAAACAGACCACCCGGCTAAATGACGCCTGGTTTCTGGATGGAAACACAGGCTGTGGCAGTACATTTCACTTTTTCATAGTACGGCTGAAAAGGGTTGGAATCTTTTTTGTACATATCAGTGGCATGAACTTGGTGTAAATCCACCCGTATTGCATTATGGTACAGGCTTAGTAGTGCTTACGGCCACCTCGGTGTAAACTCAAATTTAGTTGGTATGCCAGAACAAAAGTTACACCAACCCCTCCCTATGCATCCATTGCTGCTTACTGCTGTAACAAAAATTGTCATTACGCATGCACAGAACTTGTGTCTGCCAATCCCAGCCACTTGACACTGTGACAAATTCACTCATGCCTATGTAAAATGATGTAAACAAAGTGGAGGCTGCTGGCTGTGAGACTAATAGTGCGTACACTCTGGCATTCATTGTAGCATGTTTTTGCTCTTTGTCATCTCATCGTTTGAAGTGGGGAACCCAAAGAAAGTAACTAATATTTTATCCCACAATATTGTCATTTTGTGAAGTGGAAACTTTTTTATTGGTTTTGTTTAAGTTAAAATTGATGAGGAAAATTTCTTTTTTCCTCTCTTCCACACTTCTTGAAAACATTAAACCCACATTGGAGACAACATCAGCGATGGATTTGGAAGTTTCATAAAATTTTCATTAGTAACAGAATGTTGCAACTTGTTAAGTAGAATTATTACCTTCAGTCAAATAAGGATAGCAGAGTTGACACAGAACCGGAGAAATTAAGCACTTCTCTATCTTTTCTTAATCTTAGGCAGATCTCTATCAAAATTCAGATTCAATACGTTGAGTCAATTATGCAAATTATGCAAGTTACGAACCACTTTACGTATACGCATGTAGGCTTATACAAAGTTCTGGCATGCCAAGTAGTGTTCTGCACCGATGCGTTGGGGCTATCCACCATGTAACCAGTTATGTACAGTTCTTGCAGACGGCCACGGATCATTAAATTACAGCACGGCGAGACTCATTTTACAATCAGACTTTGTGCAAATGGAATAATTGCAGATGTAAACACTTACAAAATGTATAAAGAGTCCATTTTAGTATTTTATATTTATACAAGCATAAAAGCCTTACTCCGTGTGGCCTCCAACCACTGCCCCGCCCCATCACTTTCTACTCTCTGTACCATGTACTCCTTCCTGTCTTCTAACTTCACTGCTAGCACACTGAGTAGTTTATATCATCCGGCATGAAGTGTTCACATCATGGGCCATGTATTCATGAAAAAATGGGATCAGAGAAGAGCAGTCAATGGCCCGAAGCAAACTAAAAAAAAATTTGAAAAACAAAACCAATAAGACAATACAAACTTCAATGCACATTCCAGAGTATTTGAAACCTACATAGAAAATTTGGTTACTGTGGGTGGCCTAATGAAAAAGCCCTATGCATGAAAAGGTGGAGAATTTGTGCATAACATAGTTTTATTCATTTTTTGATGAATGCCAATTTCATTTCGGAGACTTATCACTTTAGTTTTTTCTCCATCCAACTGACAAATTGCTTTTATTTCTCCGTAATGATTATTGCGATTTGTTCGTTGTAAGTTTTGAGTTTGTGATCTCAATAAAAAAATCTGTTCTCCAAGATTTTTTTTTCCATTTTTCTTATTTGGTACATTTTTGAAAATGTACAATTCGGAAAAAGTCCGAGCTAACATGTACAACTGGCTCGTGCCTTTCATTTTCTGCTATGTTTTTTGTCTGAACAGATATTAATTTATGTATTATTTCCATTTTCAAATCTCGAAGAGATCAGATTGTTAAGTGTGTTTAGCCCTTTTCTTCGGAATGGTATCTTTTTTGTATCGATTTTGGTTCCCTTAATATGAAAAATGATGATTTCATTCCCAAGTCATGTGGACATTTAAAAACAAACAAAAACTATAGGGGAAAAAGGTGATGAGGAAAATGTAGAGAAAGAAGATGGAGAGGAGGGATTTTTCAGACTGATTTCGTTATCGTATTCAATGAATTTATTGGCAGTCGATTAATTAAGTAGTATCGATTCCCACTTCCGGTATGTAATAAAAACCAAGATAGTGTTAAGGGCAAAGGTAGATAATCATATTCTTGAGTTGTTAATATTTTGGAATTGCAAAATTTTGAAGCCTGTTTATTAAGAGGCGCATATCTTTAAAGAATAATGATAAGCCCACGCGTTTGAATGAAAACAAAAAGTTTTGAGTAAGATTAATAAAGGAATAAATTTAATATGTGATTTTATGCATAATGAGGTCAAACCCATAACGCAGACAAGGTGTGGATTGTGTGTCATATAAGATAAACCCAAATTTATTTATAGTACAGAACAGCCGCTTAGGGGAAACCCGGGTGGTTACTGGCTCCTGCTTCCATGTAGCGTTGAGGTCGACGGTCGACCAAGGTACTCGCACGGTTAGTCATGCCCAACTGACCTGTAATATAGCCTAGGATCTGGCGAGTTTCCTCCCTTAAGACGCTACTGAGGGACTGAGTGCTGGGGTGGAGTTTGGTCGGGGGTAGGCCGGACAAAACATACGGATTAGAACCTACTTCCTTGGATCTTAAGGGGCAACTGGTACTTTAGGGTATTAGACTTAGGATCGTCCATGTCATGGGAAAAGTGCTCTCGCAACCACATAGTCAAACGGCACACCTTGTGTAGCTAAGTAGGGTAATGTGTGCTGGAGTCCCCGTGCCACTTTTTTTCTCCTTTTTAAAAATTTCCTGAGCAATAATCACTTCACAATATTTATGTCTGCTGTCTTGTGAGCGTTTCTATTTTTAATGCTCAGGTGGAGGTGGAGCAGAAACTCAGCTGTGCTTTTTTTAACCTATGATTTCACGGAACACAAGACATGGATATTTTCACACTCTTTCAAAGAATCTTAAAGAAGGTATAATGCACTTTTCTCTTTTCTCGAGTTATTACTGTTGATGGGGAGCAGGTCGATTATGTCTTTTCAATTTAATGAGGCTGTATCAGAGATGACGTTTGGGGCAACCAGTATAATTAGACTGATTCTAATTACTATAAATGCTGGGAGACATTAGATAGACTGGACCCAGTCCTGAACAGAATCCAAACTTTGGATGTCTCATACCTTGCAACCCCTTTCTCACGGCCAATCATATTAGTCTTGTCTTGAGAATAATAAACAGAGTCGTTGCGGTAGCCGCTTCTTTCTTCAAACTTCACGATTTTGAGCATTGTTTTGAGTAGGTTGATGTTCCAGTCTAACAATATGATTTTCTCATTTACAGATTTGTAGAACCCTCAGTTCTTTCTGCCTCTTCGCTTATCGAATCCACTGACATGGGGAATACCATATTGAATCCGCTCAGATCTGGGGAAGGTGGCGGGCGAAGCAGTGGGGCTATACTTTGCTATAAGTGCCGACTCCACCTTCTTGCAATAGGCTACCTGTGACTGCTTAATGTCCCAGGTGAAATGCGGTCGAGGTGAGCAGAGAATGGGGCAGAGAATGTCCATCCTATAAGTGTGTGGGCTAAAGTGCATTTACCCCCCATTTATCTACGTATCCATGTTCCAGTATTCGCAGTGCAAGACCAACTCCCTCAGTAATAGTTCATTTTCGAAACTGCAGGGGCTCAAAGACCCCCACAAGGACGCGGTTTTAGGAGGGGGGGGGACGAGTTAGTGTTCTATAAGGATGTTGTGTTGTTTTTTTTTACAGTAAACGCCCGGCTCGACAATTCCCTGCCTAGAATTCTGGCTTAAGGCACATGACTTTTCTTTTTATGGATCGTGTGAACAGGTCAGCTGATATTTTTAATGAAATTGGGAGGCGCACACTTGACCTGCGCAGGAGAAGTTTGGGGGGCTAAACTGCACTTTTACCGGGGTGTAAAATTGTACAGCTGTTACCAGTGTGAACCATTATATTAGTCTGGCACGGTCTACCATTGTCCAGTGGTACTGCTATTTTCATGATATATGTTCCCACCATTTAATCAATAATCCTTACCATATTGGGGGCTGTGGGCCAGGTCGTTGAGACTGACAAGAGCTTGGTGGCGAAGAGTAAGCAGAAAAAGATTAGATCTGCCACTACTCTGCTGCAATTAGTCACCCAGAGAATTTGATCCTGGCAACATAATTCATTCTGATGGGTTGTCACCATACAATAATATTGCAACTGTTCCAGTGCAACCTCCTTTTCAGCACTTGGTGGTATTTCACATCCAGAATTTTTTGGACCCCCTGATGGGTTTTTGTACCTATCACATGGAATGTTGTTGCAAAGCTATAAGAAACGGTTCAAACATTGGCTGTCCCAGTGGTATCCCTTGCCATAGCTCTACCGTAATCTGCCGCAATTTTATATAATTATTTTTTTATCCACTTAGTTAATGCAACTAAAGTGGTGCATTTTGTCTTTTACCGTTCATAAAACGGGACAGTTACTAGAGATACATTCTTTATTGGGCACTATGGGGTACAGGGTTCTGAAATAGCTATGGCGGTAGGCCTATGCCTGGGGCGCTGAATGGGGTAGTGGGTTGGGGATGGATAGAAGAAATAGGTTGAAAATGGAATGTTTTATGTCTTTATTTTAGAGGTTTCAATCACTGCTCTTGGCATTCACATCTCACTTTTCTTGCTTCTATTTTTCTTGTTCTTGTTTCTGTGTATTCTTGTGGTAGAGATTAGTTCTTTTTTTTGTTATTTAGAATTTTGCCTGGGCATCGGCCTTGTTCGGCCTGCTCTTCTCGAATTTCAATCCCAGAGGTGTCTTTAACATGCAAGTTGAGTTTGGCCGTGAGAGTTAGCTGTTCTTCCACATCCTGGATGACCATCACTCTGTCAAACACCTGAGGCCCGCAGTCAATCACAATGAGTTGGTGGATGTATTTGCAGAGCTACATGTAGCTACATGTTGCTTCCATTTCTTCTCAGGCAAGCATAATTTTTTTTCTCTAATCTCGGTTTGCTAAAAAGTTTGTTTTTTTATTGATTATTTTAAAAGTTTCATGTGTTTTATCACCCTGTCCATCGGTTCATCCATACAATTATCCATCTGTCCACATGTCAGTCCTTCCTTCCGACCATCCACCATATGTCCTTCACTTTGTTCATCCATCCATGTGTCCTTCACTTCATCCATACATCCATCCATATGTCCTTCACTTCGTCCATCCATCCATTCACCATATCAATTGGAATACAGTAGTGTGAACAAACACCAATTTGTACGAACAATGCACCTGGCAGCATTAACAATGCATCTGCCATTGTTGACAGTGGATCCAACAGTGTTAACAAGACCCCGACAATGTTAACAATACTAAAAGTGCATCTGTCTTGTCCTCAAGTGGAGACTGATGACATCGTTTTCCATGGGCATCAAAATCGTTAGTAATAATTTCTTGTTAATATCTCACTATATCTTTTTCCATGACAGTGAGACAAATTAAAGCTTCCTTTCCTTGAGTATCGTCATGTTTTTAGCATATTTCCATAGAACACCAGATCAGTCTTTTAAATGTGAAATTTGAGGCACACATAGTGAAGAACTGATAAAATGGATAGCCGTTTATGTATCTACATGTGTATAATATTAAACTACTTGTCTGTCCTACTGATCAACCAGTGGACAGATAGACTTACTAACATATTATTATAATATGACTGTGGTTTTTGCAAATTGGACCACCCAAAACCAGGATTTTCTAGAAAGACTTTTTGAAGATAATAAATATTCTGCTTTTATTTATGACGGATTTTAAGTCATTTTCACTCTAGTCCTGGCATGATGCGAGACTGAGATGGAACACGTCTGAATATGGCAGTGTCACAATTCTTGTTGTTCCTGATGACGCTGTTTGGAAATCAAGGATTGAATCCTTGCCACGTAAGTATTGGTTGATGTAAGTAATAGTGTGGTAATGCAAGTTTGGTATTATAAGCTTACTAGCAGTGGTAGTAAGATTAGTAGATATTAGTAGCAGCGGTATGTAAGTCATCATGACAGTTTTGGTTTCAACTGACTTGATGCTTCAGTGTGTTCCTCTGAATATTTATATTTTTTTAACTTCTAGAATTTTGAAGTCATTTAATAGATCTACCTAAAATGGCTCTTCGTTCATACTAATTAATGGCAGGTTATGATTTTATTTGCTTTGTGTTTCGTGTTTGAACTTTTGTAATGTTTACTGTCGTTTCCATAAATTTTATTGATTTCATTTTACTTTATTCAGATCCGCCTCTAATGTTGTTATTTGACCCCATAAACTGCTGAAACAGAGACAAGATTTGGTACATCATGTTGACTTTTCATAACATAATCTGAATTCTGGGTCAAGAAACAGTGAACTATGGATTTATAAGTGATCCCAAAAATGATAACTATCAGAATACCATACTGACTCTGACTGCTTATTCACACAGGCATTACTATTCTATGATTGTTTCCCTTAGTATATCAAAAAAGGATCTAAATTTGGTAGCATGGTCCAAGTGCTTATATTGAAATTTGTTTGCCTTCTTGAAAATGCTTGTCAGTTTACATCTGTGATGTAAATGAAATGTACCAAATTAAAATTGATATGTCAAAACATCCATCCATCCATCCATTCATCCATCTATTCATCCATCCGTCCATGTATCCTTCTGTTCTCCAGGTGGAATTCTCTTGACTGCTTTATGCATGTCACTATAAACAACACAAGACCTTCTGCCTTGGAATTACCAAAGTCAACCCAATGTTGGTGAGAAATGTTGGTTGTGCAATCAAATATCATATAACTGCCAGTGGTGTGGCATGGATGTTAGTCAAAGGTGTGACTGAGAAATCCTGAGGGAATAGCTAAAATATTAAATATTATATTCACGCTAAACCATTACTTCATCTTACTCGCTTTCTTTGCAGATATCAATTTAAAACAAGAGCATACTGATATGCTAATTAGTGGTATGTCATGCGTTGCTTTATGCTGCTTTATATTTTTTAATTGTTCCCATAAATTTTACTTTCTTTTTCTTACTTTAACCCTTGTCCCACGTTGAATGAACTCATCCACAAAACACCCCGTGTGAGGATAGCCAGCAGCCACTCAGGCAGTCGTTCGCGGGTTGCCGATAACCTCGACAGTCGGGTCAGTTGGGTCCTTTTGAACACGTGTATCATGTTTACTTTATAATGCAATAACAACAATAGTGGTGGATAAATCCTAAGTGACCTCTATGATATTCAGATAAAGAACTTGTGATGATATGGCAGTAAGTTCTATTGTTAAATGGAAGGCCCAAAATCAAGAATTTTCTGCATTTACATGTCATTTAACACACGTTTTATCATTTTCCCCAAAACCTCTGCGCTTTTTCTGTCCCTGGCCTAAGTCAGGCCATTCAGGTGAACAAATTATTTTTTAAGCCAGGTGCCTAATTTACTTACTAACCACATATGTATCGTGGCATTGCCTTCTCCCTCCTCAACTATGAAAAGCTTCCACTTACTATAATGTTAGTTTTAGCAAGAGATTTGATTTCCAGGTCGCAGAGCACATACATGTACTGAAAAGCGGTTTAATCAAAGCAACACAATATCTGTCTAATAACCACATCAAATAAAAACAACGACCAACAACAAAGTGGGTCATTTTCTCCCAGTTTTCCCTGATGAAAAACCTACAGACAAACGCCCTTATGCAGCATGCCCTAATATTACATTGGAATTTATAATTACAGACATAGAATGGTGTCTCAAATACGCACATGGCCCCTTTCTTCTCATTTCATATGTAGACGACAACCAGCATCAAAGTAAAAGTTTCCTCAAAGATTTCTCCAGTTCGAACTTCAGACCGTCAGTACTATTACACGAGTATGATGAATAGTTACGAATAGTTGCATCGTAATAAATGTAATCGGACGATACCATTTTGTTAGATGTAGTAGGGGCGACAGGATAGATAAACACGCAAAAATTGTGTGGAAAAAAAAAACGTGAAAAAAACGCTAGTTGCGGCAAGTGAATAAACAAAACACGAGGAGCAGCGCCGCCATACATTATATTGGCCTCCCGCTGGACCCGGTTTGCAGTATGTAGGCCACAATATTGGCCTCCCGTGTCTGGCGTGTTGCATGGGGAGACCAATATAGTGGCCTCCCGCAAGATGAGTGTTACTATCATTATCATGAGACTTTGGAAAGCTCAACACTTAAATACAATCGACTACATGTAATAAGATTGATTGGCAGAAGGATTTTAGAAACAAATATCTTATAAACATGAAATTTCGAGCAAATACGTCTCCACAAATTTTATAGACATATTTCCACTCAAAATGTCAAAGTGATCAAGAATTTTCTGTCTAGAAGTAGGAATTAATTCTACACTGCAGCATATCAGAGTCAACTAATTTATTTTGTCAATGGAGGACAAATTTGCCACTACTAAAATTCATCACTTGATCCCCTTGGCAATTTTTATGTCGTTATAGTGTATCTTCATCCATGCATATTTTTTATAGCTGTACATTTATATCTCTCCCTGGTGATGTTCTATGCGCTTCTTCGATCCTGACCTCCATCACTGTATGCTCCAGGGCAAATGTGTCTCCTCTCTGGCAAATGCTCTTCTGGTTCAAAACAGTAAGTAAACTTATTGAGGAAATGGTTTATCTGGCCTGGTTGACTGTTCTAATCCCAATGCATATCGTCACCATTCCCTAAGACAGTAGTAACTCAAAAGTTCAATTGTTCATCTACATTCAAAGCCATATCGAATGATCCTGCTTCTAGACTCCTAAGCCAAAAAATTAATCAAATAGCAAACGATCAAAAAGTCATTGTCACCAGACCACCTGTGCTGAAATAAAAGTTTTTTTGCGTCTCCTGAAAAATAGCCACAACCAGTGACTACAGTTTTAGGGAAAGGTGACAATATATACTGGCTGGATGGCATGTTTTTTATTGAAATTAAATCCCAGCCAGCAGCCCTGTGAAAACTGGACTTGTGGGATTGACGTCAGGTTTGCACATAGAAATGACATCATTCTCTTGTAGATCTGCTGGTTGCGAAATAGTGCTGACATTGTGCCAATGTCGGTTTGATGTAGGGAACCAGCCTTTAGGGAAATCCTACCAGACGTGCAGAAATCCTATTCAAATCTATGTCAGACTGACACAGGAATGCTGGCTGGGTCAGTGCAAGCCTATTTCCAACGCAGTGTTACCAAAACCTAATCCTATCCCGACTGTAAAAAATATTTTTTTAAAAACAGCGCATTAGTGTGATATGTGATCACTGTTATGACAAAGATGACTGATGCATGAATATGTGCGGGAAATCTGACTGAATTACCAACACCAGCTGTAAACATGATGACTTTGACTTATTTAAAGGCTGAATTGGAATACCCTGGATCGACTCATAAGTTAGCTGCACTTTGTATTCAGTAACATACCCATGAAATATTAGGATATATTATTTCATTTTCCACCTAATATTCAGACCAATTTTCTAATATGGATTGATGAGTATTTGAGTAAATCAAGCTCACAGCCATAAAGAGGAAATGACAAGCAACATTATAAATGCACTAGCTGACCTCCCCGGCCCTGCCCGGGATAAATCGGTTTGAATATTGGTTTCAGTTCTGGGTGGTTATTATGGACCTGCTTCATCTGGCCTGTTCCTATTTGTTTATTTTATTTTTGTTTGTTTTTAAATAAGTCTTACTGCTCTACCTTTGTGAGTTGACACCCTGCGTATCCCGTACAACAGCATGATTTGCGCACGGGTTAGTGTGTTTGATAGTGAACACATTGCAGGAAGTGATAACGAAACCTTAAAATGGCGAACCATGACTCGAAATAGATCTAAATGATGGCGAAACAATAAATTTCTAATTAAAAAAACTTCACCGATTTGAGACTTCTATTAAAAACTGTGCACCCTTACATCCATTCTGATGCACCATATAAAATTTGAAGTCTGAGTGTTGAGTGGTTCAGAAGCCTTTTGCAACGAAAAATCTCAAGTCCACAAATATATATAGTATAGATGACTTGACAACAATCAACAAAATTGTTTCCAAACCTGAGTTCCATCACTTAAAAATGCAGTGTTGCTGTAAATTCCAGTTTGATCAAAAATCATCATTCACAGAATACTTTAAATATTCTACATGAGAGACTCCCTCACATGGCAACCTTAGTTCTTGTTTGCTCCAGCTCTCCTTTTTGCACATCTGAGAAATTTGACGTTAAACGTGTACGTTTGTGACTTTAGTATTATGATAAATTGTCAGAATAAATCAGAAATGTGAAACAGCTTGATAAGTGCCACAATACATTTTAAAAACGTGTCAAAGTGTGCCTTTGTTATACCTCTTCAACATCCAACCAGATCTCCGGTTTTTCAAAAAATGGAGAAAGAAACAAGATTGCGACATATAGAGATCTTTCTTTTAGGAGTTTCATTACCCCGTGCATCTGCACCTTGCTTTCCTTGTCGAATGTTGTTAATGTTAGGGGCAGATATTCCAAGTACAAAACCAAATAGAGAAAATACTGAGTTGTTTTCACTGTTCAGCAATGGCTTAGAATGGAAAATACCACGCACTCCTAACAACAGGTCTGGAACTTGCAGAGGATAATTATCCGTATTTGTGAAACATTCTATGCAGAACTGCACACTCTTCTCAGCAGTACGAGGAACATATTGGCCCATACCCACCGACCAGAATGTTAAACTCTAGGGTGCTCTGTGTCAGGGTTAGGACTAGAATTGCCGTGCTGGGTCACGGTTTGTTTATTTCAGGGTCGTTGATTTTAGCCAGTGCAAATGTCCTTGAACTATTCTCGTGGACAGTTTGTTTTTGTAACGCTTTTTCTTAGAGATGGAAAGAAAGTGGGGCAGGATAGAATAAATGGATGAATAACAGTGACGGTGCAACTCTTGACCCCGTGATTTTGATAAACTTTAACAGGGGTGAGAAAAGGGAGTGAGTAAATTCGTACATAAAACGTAGAGGGTTTAGAGACTTTGGCAAGGGTTTTGATATCTTAATTGACCTTGTCTGTTACTATTAATAGAATCTACGAGCTGAGCTCGAAATGGATGCACCAATCAAATTTGGGCAGTTGGCTGGGGAAATGCAGATGGCCGCACGATATATAACCAGAGCCATTACTATGTTTGAGCACTCCATGCAGAATTGTTATCCATCTGCGAGGGCAGTCGGCTGGATTCGGCCTGAGAGAATCAGAAGATTGTTAAAGCCATGTCTATGACCTTAATAGACATTGGAATGAGACCATACGCTGTTATGAATTTTTCTACTGCTATTATCTCCAGCTCCCTGATCTTGGATCAGGGGCCAATCGTAAGTTTCTAGATCTACATACTGATTCGACGATGAACGTGAATCTGACCTTAAGTTTCCAGTAGAAGTGCTACCAAAGAATGCAAGACTATAATGTATTTTACATGCAACTAGATCTAGCATGAGTGTCTGGTATACACATTTGTAAATTGAAATTGATGTGTCTGGATGAGGCTGGGGATTGCCAGCCCATCCTAGAGTATATCTAGATCTAATGTAACTACGTCAGTTGTGTTGACGAGTTATATCCTTTTTAAGTGGTAGGCACAAATAACTGTGTTAACATTGTCGTCTGAGACATTAAGATATTATTTATTAGATAGTAGGTAGGCTATTTCTGAAAGATGGATAAGTAATAATTAAATTGTGAACGAGTTAGAATGATATAATCTTTTAAGAATCTAGAGGAGACTTCTAGTGATATATTATTGTGTTTTTATTTGATGCTGCTGATGTTGTCCTTTTAGAATGTAAGAGCTAGACGAAATTGTTAGGGAATTTAAAGTAATAAATTTGTGGCCCTGCAAGGTCCTTGATAAAACTTACTTGAATCGTTATTAGTATATGTGGCATGGCATGAAAGAATAATGTCTAAAACCTCTCGATAGTTTAAAATGCAGTCGAACCTATAATTCATAATAACCACCCTGTAACACTCGAGGACCCAACCCGTAACACTCTGCCAGAACTGCAGAAAACCGCAGATTTTCTCAAAAGAACAAATCTGCCGATTTAGATTTGGTGAACAAAGAAGAATTAAAATTCATTTGTTTAAATTTCTATCCTGTTACATTTATTTTCCTGAAGACGGTCAGTAGATGAAAGCTTGATTTGTCTTTCCTTTTCCTTTGTGTTTTTATTGTTATCGTTTCTGTGTTAGTTCTTATGTGAGCTTTTGCTTTGTGTAACTGTTTCTTCTTGCCACATTTTGACTTTGCCTTATTCTTTTGCAGCTCTAAGTAGGGCTTTTTGTTCAGCTCTTGAAAGGGCTGTTTTTGGCTGGCTTCACAAGGGATAGTCAGAAATAGAGAGCTTCTCTTCATCAGGTTTCAAGCAAATATTTTCCATGTACTTTTCAGGCATGTTTTGGCTCCTGTGGGATGTATTGTTGGGCCTGTGCAGGAGATATTACAGCAACTTCTGACACACCCATCCACTCCCCATTCAGCACCAGAGGCAGATACATGGTCTGATCCTGACCAAGCCTCCCTCAAATACAGCAACGGCGATCACATTAAGGAGAACATCCAGGAACCAGAGGTGATGGCATCAGCACCTTTTCATCCAATGGAAATCTCACGCATAAAACAAGGTCAAGAGTGGCAAGCAGTGGCAAAAGTCTTGGACCGTCTGTTTCTGTTTCTGTTTATATTTGTGTTAATCTTTTACATCACTGGGCTTCTGAGTTACAGTGTGTTAAGACACAAAAAATGTCTGCGATTTCATAAATCGTAGACAATAATTAAGGTCATAGTAATTTCCAATTAACAATTTCCTCATTCATAATATTTTTATGTGTCTGTTATTGTTGTATGTTTCAAGTATAATTATGTTTATTCTGTGGTCATTTCTTCATTATGAAAAGTAACTTTTTTATGTAGAATCAAACATTGAAATTTGAATGTCTTGTTTGCCTCTAACATGTTTTTTGTACGTACTTAAAATTGTAACAACATGTCTGTCATAGCATTGCACTGTATTGAATACTGCAGAGATTAATAATATTCTATTAAGTAAGTGTTCAGTATTGTATATAAGGGTAAATTACAGCAACCTGTATTATGAATTGGAATAGCCTTGCTGATTTTAGATAAATAGAACAGTAACCTATTCCCGACTAATGCGCCCCACTGCGTCTGTCTAATGTGACGACATCTGACCATGCTTGTATCAGCCTAATGCACCCGAATACGTCTATCACTGTGCTATTTATAAAGTCTCTTAGCAACCTGATTTCATTGGCAGCCTGATTTAGATCAAAAGTTGTGTTATAAACGAGATGTGCGCTCTTCAGTTAAAAATAAAAATGGATGCCTCTAGCTTGTGAACTTTTTTTCAGTGAAGTTTTGAAATCACAGAATATCGGAAATGCAAACAATGTTGATCGGCTGTTCAGTTGTGTTGTTTCCAAATCACATGCATTGGTTGCTCCCTTTATAACATTCATATATTTATACAAGGTAATAGCTGTCATAGCAAATATCACGAGGACTCAAAACAATGACATTTTGGAAAATTACGTGCAGAAAAACTGAACAAAATGGTACATTTTGAGTTTCAACTTTATTTTATTGCAATAAATTTCAATTCAACTCATAGACATAATAATATTTCCTGAAAGGGACTTCATTTATCTACATCTTATGGTACCATTTTCATCAACAGTGGATAATAATTACATGCACAAATATTTCTTTAAAAATATCAGTCATCAGGAATGGAATTAGTTCCCTGTGCTTAGGCATCTGGGCATGAAAAATAGGGAAGCTCTGGACGTATTTTTTTCCCAGCTTGAGGCAGGAAAGGGTTAAGAAACATAAAATGAAGATAATTGGCATGTGGGGTAAGATCAGTTGCCAGCAAACTATGAAGAAAAAAGAATTAAAGATACACATATTATTTGTCCATATGTATTTGTTCATCCATCCATCCATCCATCCATCCATCCATCCATCCATCCATCCATCCATCCATCCATCCATCCATCCATCCATCCATCCATCCATCCATCCATCCATCCATTCTTTTACTTCACCCATCCACCCATTCATCCACAGAGCATAGTATTTTAACCTTAATGAAAACTTGTTTCATGAACAAAGAAAAGATATGGACAAAGAAATTTTCCTCTTATCATACTGTTATTATTTCATTGTTTTTGTAATATATATCTCAACATGTTTTCCCTTAGTATATAATTCATTCTTACATATTTGTTATAACTAGGGCTGTCTTAACGTCGTTATGGTTTTCTGGGCAAAGAAATAGAATTTTCTTCCCCGTTTCAAAAACCAGTGTAAATTTGATTTTGGGGCCCCTGGTCAACTGCCCAATGTGCCCATGCATTAAGACAGCTCTCGTTATGACTGCAGCAAATGAGCAACAAAAAGCCTTTCTGCTCCATGTTTGACACATCTCTGAAAATAAACTTGTCTTTGAAAACAACACTGACAATTCTTATGTTTTTCTGTATAATTCTCCCAGTGTGTCTTTGTTCGTATCCATCAGATGTGACTGTGTGAATAAAAGAAGGGAAATTTGGAGTCTATTTTCACAAAAATCACGAATTCTAACGTGGGAAACAGCTGGTATTGCTTGATTACTGTGTGTATCAATAGTAGAGCACACATAAAGTTCAGTCATAAATCAAAACTCATTTAATACATTGGTTTAGTTTTTTTGGTATTAAATTGTACATCTCAAAATGCACCAACAAATCTTAACCCACACTGCATCGCTAGGTCTAGCCCAAAATGACAGACCAACACATACTGCATTGTCTGTAAATATGGTCTATGAAAAAAGTCTATACAAATACAAAATTAACTCTGATCTTAAAGAGTTAATTATCAAAGAATTTCTCCCTGAAGGAAGGAAAAGACGAGCAAGACTAAGAAGAAGCCACAAGAGAGCAATGGACAAAAAAGTACATGATGAGAAATTTGATACTATAGGGCATATTTTGAAAAGATCCGTTAACTTAAATATTCTTAATGGTGACGGGGCTATAAGGCCAAGAGGGAGATGATGTTGACAATAACGATGATGAAAGGAAAATGAATGTAAATTCGATAGTGATGTACTATCTATTACGGGCTAAATGGTGTGCCTCCAAAATCTGAGAAAGGTGGTCAGAAATAATCAGTAATGATATAGAAGGGCTTGGCTGATGTATCAGAATTGGGTAGAGGAGGCATACAAAATCATGCACCCTTTTAATATCTAAATTTGGAGGCATTCAGTGTGGTAAAGCAGAGGCCGCATTTACAGTGGGACAAAAGTGGTACCGTAACTGCCTTGTCCCCTCCCCCTGCGCCCTACTGCTACAGGAAACCAGAGGATAATATTACACTGAGTTATGTTGTCTAAATTGTTGAGTCAGCCATTGTTAACTATGAAAACAAAAGAGTACATTGGAGCGTAGCTGTGGCCTTTGGAATTTAGCTCATCTAAAAATGTGGTTGGAGTTTTGCAGGCATTGTGTGTAAAGGCATTGTCCTCTCATTCTCACACGCTCTTGATCGACTCTTTACATTCAGCAATCCTTTATCAGTCTCACACGTGGAGTTGACGTCAAAAACTTGCTAATAGGAATGACTTCATTCCTACATAGATCTGCTGGTTCCGACATCTCACCGACGTCGGTTTGATGTAGTTAATCCACCCCTACATTAATCTTAACAAACTTACGAAAATCCTATATAAATCTACATCGGATTATTGTGTGTGTGTGTGTGGGGGGGGGGCGCCGGGTAAATTCTCAACCTAAAATATATTGTAACTGACTTTTACAACACGGACACCAAACTGAATAATAATTTAACTCTTTTTTTTTTTTTTTTACAATTTGGCAAGCAAGCCATGATCTGGCCTGCTTTCGTCAGTCATTCACACAATTCTCATCATTTATAACCTTCATTCACTCACTCACTCACTCTCAATGAACTCACCAATACACACCTTCCCCAGTACTCACGAGTACGGAGACATCCAGCGACTCACTCTGCATCAGGCCTATTCCATGAAATGTCCACCAGTAAGAGGAAATACGGAATTTGAAATATCAAATAAAAAATCCGTGGTATAACTTCTAAAATGGTTTGTTGGCAAGGAAATGTCTTCAGGGGAAGAAAACAAAGTGAATTTCACAATTTTTACCGCATGTTTTCTGAGAACAATACTTCATACTGAGAAGCAAAAATATTCAATATAATTTGCAATTTATGTTTAATAACAAGTAACTGATGTCATCAAATCAATTGTTTGTCCCTTCTTATTCTGCATTGACATCTTGACAATGCAAAAATAATAAGAAAATTTTATTTCTGACTTAGCTTTTTACAAGAAAGAATCCAATAGACATTACTGATTTTGTGTAACACACATCCCACTTTGCATGATGAATTCAGTTTTTCTCTTGCAATAAATATTTCAGACAGATCACAACCAATTACAAACAAACATATTAATTTATTACTAATTGTTAAACATTCAAGCTTAAATCCAAAACTTATTCTTACTCCTGAAAAAAAAAAGGCACTTGAAAGTTAAAGATCCAATGTAACACATGTCATAAAAAAATGTAATATGCGTCATGGCATCCCCCCCCCCCCCCCGGATTGTCTAAAAATGTAAGAATTATGAGACACAGAATTTCATAGCAGTCATATTTACAAGTAGAGCATAAAAATTTAGGTGAAATTCTTTGATTACATTCACAGAAATTCCAGAAAATGTTACTTAAAATATAGAACCACTTTTCATGATTGTAACACACATCACACCATGTTAAGCACCATGTTGACTTAGATCTTACTTTCAAGTTTTTTTTATTAAAGGTAAAAACTTGTAGGGTTGCCTTTTTTTTTTATCATCGAAAAGGTTTAAATGATAAATATCTCATTTTATGATTTGTTCTGGAAGGTAAGCTAGGCGAAACCCAGTATTCAGGTGTGACACAAGTCACATGGAATGAGCCATCAGATGTCCTGTTTTTGAGTTCCCCGAAATGGGTCAAAGGATTTTTTTTTTCTCTCATGAAATGACAATGCAAATCGTGCCCTTCACCGCCAATCCGTGGTGTTTGTGAAGTTGTGAACAAATTAAACCAGTTTCTGCTTTTTCAAAAACTTCTTGCTGCTAGATCTATAGGATCGCAGATGTACACTTAATGTATTTAAAAACCCTTTCCAGAAGTTTGGGAGTAGGAGATCTCTCTGCTTTAGCCACGATCAAAGGTGGGTATTTTTTCCAGCATGACATAGTGATCGAATGCTTAATTACTGCATGATAACCTTTACAAGATATTTATTATCTTTGTATGAAGAGACAGAATAATGATAACTCGAGGTCGTTTTTTTTTTTAAATGAAATATTGGCCTATGTTTTTTTTCATTTGAAAATTGGGTCTGGGGTGCACTCTATAATAACATGTATCAGTTTTGACAATAATAATTATTTATATATATGCCAATTAACTTCCTAAGTGGAAGTAGTCACCCATCCCCATCCCACTCTCTCCGAAATCTTGTTAAATAAATAATATAATGTTATAATATTTAATAATGTCGACTTATTTGAGTGGATTAGTTGTGGCTTGTGGACGCTTCATCTGAAGGGTCAAAGGAGATATATTAACACATAATGAAATTTAACTTTTTTCTTCGTTGTTGTTTTATATATTACTGGATTTCCAGCTTTGTTCATGTCAATCCTTCCTCTACAAGCAACCTTACGGAAATCCGAAGTGTAGGACTGACGTCAAAGAATGATATCGTTCCTACGTAGATCCACTGGTAACTACATAGCACCGACGTAGGTTTGATGTAGTAAAACTGCCCTTACGGTAATCTACGTTGGATTGACATAAGGTTACCAGCTGGATTAAAAGCGACATTTAGCACACCGCATACGAGCGTGGAACAGTGACTAGTGAAACAATAATAAAAGAATTATTTCGTTATTCTCTGATTTGATCAACCAGCATTGGTGTTTAATTTCCATTTTTACTATTTGAATTTAAAAAATGTCTCCAATTAGCTTCTGAAGCGAAAACGACGCTCCGTGTGTCTCCAAAGCCTATTTTATCAGCCAATAGGCACGAATATTATCAGTGTAGAATGTTATGTTATCAAGCAAGACAATTTTGATTTATCATGGTAACTAAAATAATTATGCTTATGGATTAGATTTTGAAACAAGGTAAGCATTGCAAACACTGTGTCGTATTGCTTTTAAATCTTCAGCAGCTCTATCTAATGATGCTTGTCGCTGTTGTCCTGTGATGGCAGTGCACTATTTAACCCTCACCCTGCGAGGGGCGGCAATTGTCGATATTGACTCGCAAGCGGTCACGCCGCACCGGCGGCAAGGTCAAGCTGACCGCGCCACGTGCAAGCTGTATTTTCACGCATCAGTGGCCGTATGCATAATCATTTGCGTAAACTAAAGTAAATACGTTAACTGGTGTTAACACAAGAAATTGTATCGTTAACACAAATTTCTTGTGTTAACACCAGTTAACGTATTTACTTTAGTTTGCGCATTGATTATGCATATGGCCACAGGTCACTGACCTTTTTGAGACGTAACCGCCGTGTTATTGTTCACTGTATCTCTTCTAAATCAAACGCATTGTGACATGGACATGTTAACCAGTGAACCACTGGTCGGAATCACAAAGACTAAGCTTTCAAAGGCTCTCCCTACACTTTCAAAAGATGTAACATCGACATGCGAACTGTTGCTCAACCAATTATTATCTCCTTTTCTCACAAGCTGACACCATCTGGAGTTGTCTGTATCTAAGAACCAATCAGAAACAAGCTCTGAAATAATCTTTGCCCCAAATGCCCACATTGGTTTATTAATATGTGTCAATCAGGATATTCAAACCATTTGTGTAGGGCTTGGGAGGGCGTGGCTAGTTATCATGCTTCGTTCTCATGAAAACTACAGCTGTCATTTGGAATCATAAGTCAGATCATTGGTTAGAGACTGACAGACTAAGGTTTTGCTGGTTAATTCATCATCAAGCATGATAAGGCATAGCAGCGAATGTTTTCATACCGATCAATAAAAACCGAACCACGTGGACAGCGTATGTGGTCATCGTCTAGCGGCACGGGTCAGTGACCCCAGATAAGATTCTCTGTGAGTAAGGTCACTGACCGGGCAGCGGGCTTTACGGGTAGCGCACAGGGTGAGCGTTAAGAAGTAGGCTATGTATACATTTATGTTTACACCTCCGAAAGCCCAAATTATTTATTACGTAATAATCAATCAACGCATAATTCATGTTAGTACATTTCCACCCAGCAACCCTACGGATTTCCAACTCAAGTTTGCACATATGAATGACAACGTTCCTGCGTTGGTCCACTGGTTACAACATTGTGCTGACGCCGGACTGATGTAGGGAACCTGCCCATATCCTCCAGATATAGATCCTCCAAAAATCTACATTGGACTGATGTAGGATTGTTGACTGGGTTTATATTAGGAAGTGAGTTACAGCTACAACTGTATCCTCGTAAATGTGTGTGGTGATTTAACCAACTTAAATCTGAATTCAGTTCTTTTTGGCCATGTCATCCATTTTGAAGATTTGTTACCCAGTGTTATACAAGGTCGGTTTCATGACAAAAGGGCGAAAAGATATCAACAGCTGGACAACAAAAAGGCAATCTCTTAACGAAACGCCAGAAATTCAGTTTTGAAAATTTTGTGGTTCTCTCATGATAGATTTCTCGCCTTTTCGTCATACTCAAAGAGCTTTTATAGCTATATTGACTAGAATCAGAACGAGGCTTTTTTTAGCGGACCAATCGAGGCCCCCCGATCTGCCATTTTGTTGAGGGAGAGAGAGAGATATGCTGATTTGTTTACAAACACTACGAAGCTCAACACTCAACAGGTACATGAAGTAGCAAAGAAAATGCCGAGTAACTGTTGTGTGATAGATTGTAGTCAAGTGCAATCAAAGGAAATGCCAGTTTTCTTTCACAAGTGAGTAGAAAACCCACTTCGATTCGATGCAACATTTAACCTATATCAAGTATCGTACATCTAGACTTTAGAACTGGATAGATTCAGATTGACGAACCAAAGTGACAAAGAAAAAAAAAGGACATAAAATTAATTGATCTCGATTAGCTTGATCTAGATTCTAGATCTCGAATCTACAACAGTAAGTTGTAAAGAGAATGACTGGAATCTAGATTCTTAAGTTACTTGAAATTTAAGGTTGTAATGTTGCATCTTTTAATGTTTTAGAAATTAGAATAACACTAGGGTCTAGATCTGATCTAGATTTCATAAATCAAAATTCAATGGCCCATGTCAGTGGAAACAAACACTGAGCAATTAAACAATAAAGTGTGTCAAGACAGTGCCTGTGTCACTGACACTGTTCTGTGTAAATTATCTATCCAGATCTAGAATCAAGTTATCTCTGCAACAGATTAACACTAGATAGATCTACATTGTACGGCACATTCTAAGTTTACCACTTAAATTTTGTTAAAAATCTAGATCTGTAGTACAGTAGGAATATGATCTCTCTTCAGTGACGGTAGCAAGAATTACTCCTAATTTCTTCAGAAAAGCTTCACTTGGTACTAAATGTAGAGAACTCAGAGCTCAAACATGATTAAATTGTACCAGTATTTCATTCTTGCAAGTTTGACAAAAAAATTATGAACAGCTTCAAAATGAAACCAGCATGAAACAATTGAATTACTGTAGGGCCTAATTAAATGTGTTTGGTATTGACATTACTATTTTGGACAATGGTGTGTGGAAGGCAATGCAGTGCATTAGTGGCACCCCTTCCTTTGCTGCCCCCTCATCCTTTGTTTACTTTAAAGGCCTATGTCATACATACTGCTTTATTTAGATCTTGTCATTTTTTTTACTATACCATTTGTGATAATGTAAACACAGAAACTTTTTTTTTAAATTTCATCATTTGATTGCTATAAGATAATGAATTAGGAGATATAGCTTTTAGCAGACCTACTATGTCATAGCAGAACTTGGCAAAATGCACTCTTCCTTTTCTTTGTTGCCCTTTAAATGTTCTCCAATTTTTTAGCCCCTAAAGTAGGGCCTATAGTGTGTCAATTTGTTATATTAATGTTATATTATTCATTCTTGTTTTGTTCCTTATGCTTTAACAGTATCACGTTTGTGTGTTTTATTCACTATTGTAATAGATCTAGCTCCAGATCTAATCTAGTGCCTCCTCCCTTAAAAAACAACAGGCAACAACTTTAACCAATCTCTTTCTCTCTCTCTCTCTCTCTCTCTCTTTCTCTCTCTCTCATTTGTTCAGAGGATATTAAGCAGATTATACTAAATTATCATAATTTTCTGCAATTATCTGTTATTTTCAATAAATCTGTCTAATCAATCCCTTCTTGTCTTTTCGCTAGATCGAGGCGATAATTCTCTATTTCTTTTTTAACAGTCTTTAACAGATGCGCGTCTTTCAGTTTGTGAAGATTTGTTCTCTTCATGATTGTTTTTCTTCTCCTTGATTTATTGACTTCGCTATTTTTTGCTTGTTTCAAATTAAATAGATAAGAGGAAGCTTAGACTAACTCATCGTGATCATTCAGTCATATTTTTCTCCATCGGCGCATAATGTGAACAAAATGGCCACCTCGCCTCTCTAATGGTCCGACGCTCTGCTAATGATAGAGAGGGGAAACTGTGAGTGTGCTGCTTCTAGGTCAATTTAATTAAGTTCTTTGGTCATACTAAATAACACAAGAACTAAATGAGATCTATTAACAAAATTGCTCATGTTGGGTAAACCCGCCTCCCCCCCTCCCCCCTCCCCCCCCCCCCCCCAGATACTTTTGACAATCACAAAAACAGTAAAACAGTAAATATCTGAAATTTGACCTTATACAGATAAGCGTTCGCCTTTTCGTTTTACAGCTGTTCTTATCTATTCGCCCCTTCATCATGAAACCGACAACATGTAGATCACTGACTATCAAAGAGTAATGGATTTGATTGGGATATTTTAATTTTTTTTTTCGTAAAGAACACTGATTCGCAGCAGTTCATACCCTGCAGATAAGCATTTCGAAACTGAACAATCCATGCAAAACGTATACTTTCCGTAATTGATAGAATTCAGGTGAGGTCTTTTGGTTACATCAGTAACAATATTAACCTTTCCATATCACCTCGTGCTATGCTTAAACACCCTAGAGCTGTGACTTTATTTGCCATGTTTATTTCTCTTTTTTTTTCAGACAGCAATAGGACCAGTCTACTCTTCACATTATGAATGGCACAGGAGCTATCACTATCAGAAATTGGAGTTCTCTGCAACAGTGATCAACGGCTGGGTGTTACAAAGCAAGAACAGCAATTTATTGCCGAAGCATTGGTAAATACAAACAAGTGAAAGACGTTTTATTCATATATTATACCGCAACCATTTCCTGTTTACTCAGTTACCTTGAAATTTTTCATTAATTTGTTCTGCCTTTAATTGACACTGATGAAGCACAAGTCATAGTTAAAACACATCTTATGTCAAAATACTAAGCAAAACAACAAGGAGATGAGATATTCAAGAGTGGAAAAAACGCAGAGCCGAAACGAGGAAACACTATGCTTAAAACTTAAAAATAGAATGAAACCCAATTAATCAAAGTGTTTATGAGCAGTTGGCATGTGATGTCACATTGAATTGATTCTGTTCATTTAATCTTCATATCATATTCAGATCTACTGTCTTTGTTTAATCGGGTATTTCAGATAAACGGTGTAGTACGTTCCGTTGGTACAGGTTGCTGTGGACTTGTGCACAAATTCTAAAAATCTGGCAAGCAAATATCATTTGAATGATTTGAGTAAACAAACATTGTTAAATTGATCATAGAGAGAAGAGGCCCAGATGAGATTTTGAATTTGATGAAGATAAAGTTGACTTGTTGTGCACTTTTCTAGCAAGACAAGAAATAATGAATATTATGGATTGTGAGACGTTAAAAAGATCTGCATTTGTTTGTTTTTTTAACAATTAAAAAATTTTCAAGGCAACTTACTTTTCAATCATTTAATGTTGTCCGCTGACAGAAATTGAAGCAAACTTTCCATCTTCATCAATATGTGGAAACGATGAAAATTGTGGACTTAGCACGAATACGAAGTATGAATATTAGATCTGAATATGCTTTTTGAAAATGAAATGAGTGTAAATATCAGCACAGGTGAACTTTAATGTCCATTTTAGTGTTTTATGTGAATTATGATTCAAATCATCTTTGTCTTGCCTCTCGCTTGAGGCTTGTTGCACAAAGGAGTCAGCGGAGCAGACTTTGACGAGGGACTGGCATAAGGGAACAATGCATAGATTAGAGTCATTACCCATAGTACAAACAAATCAGTGCTTATCCCTGTTAGGACCCCTTGGTGACACAGTTCCTGTCATTACTAGGCCACTGAGTGACTCGAATTGCGATTCCACTGGCTTATGGACTGATTCAAATCAAATGAATCACTCAACCCACTGATCCGAATCAATTTGTGAGTGTGCATGAGAAAACCCACAATAAGTCGCAAACATGACATTTTGAGTTCTGTACACATAATAAAAGACCAGACATTTCTGATAAATTGAAGTCAGTGACCCCACTAAAACAAGATTTTGAGAAAACGGCATTTAATCCTAAAAGTGGCAATAGCTAATTGACCTATTAATATTGGAGTGATTGCTGTTAGGAGACCGTAGTCTAATAACTAAGCCGTAATAGAGATCATAGTGAGTAGTGTTCACTGCTCATCTACAGTTTACCCTGTAACATGCCACGGTCCCCTAAACAACAGCCAAGTCGGAAGTTTTTTGATCTTGTTAGGAGACCGTAGTCTAATTACAAAGCCTTTATAGAGATCATAGTGAGTAGTGTTCACTACTCGTCTACAGTTTTTACCCTGTAACATGCCACGGTCCCCTAAACAACAGCCAAGTTGGAAGTTTGTGTCGGACCCATATTTTCATTTCAAAGCCGTTTTTCTCAAAATCAGCTCTGTCGACATATTGTGGGTTTTCTCATGCACACTCACATTTGAGTCATCAAAATAAGAATCATTGTCCACCATTTGTGCAGTTTTGACCCAGCATGGATGGTCTAGCTTAGGCAGGAATTGATAGCATCATGGGCTTCTGTGATTGTGAAAAATAACGGATCTGGGTGAAATCAGCAACACAAGCAAACGCAAAGAAAATACTTCCCCACCATTTCAAATTTATAAAAGAACTTTCTGCAGGTTGAAAGGCAGGCATCTTCAAAATTTCATTCAAGTCCGTGCGGCATGAGTAGTGATTGGATACCAAGAACATTTCGCAGTCTCGTCCTTTTTCGTTTTATTTCTATACCCAAGTGACAATTTCCTTTTTTTTTATAATTCTCATTATTGATGTTTGTTATCAGCCCTGGTATCATTTGAGTCTGGGATCGTATGTTTGTTCCGTAAGATTTTCTTTGGTTCATTGTTACTCACCGAATGTAAAGCTATTGTCAGGTCCAAGCTGACAACTGCATCAATTCCCTTGACGTTCTGTTATGTTCCTTGGTTTCATTTGTATCTTGTTTGCAACTGGGTAGGTCAATGAATTGAAAGTGTGAAGAGATAAGGTTGCTCACCCCCCTCCTTGTGATTACAAGAACAGAGATAGAGACACAGGAGAATTTTCCAAAATGAGCATTGCTTTTGTTGTCATATTCAACGATGTCATTTGTAATCGAATAAATAAATAGTATCGATTCCACTTCCGGTTTATAAGAAAAACTAAGATTGTGTCAAGGGCAAAGGACGATAATCATGTGATGGATGTATAGCCTTTTTGAGAATACAAAATTATGAAGCTATGCCTTATTCAAAAAGATTCATCCTAAAAAATATTAATAAGCTTAAACGTTTGAATTAAAACAAGATGTTTTTAGCAGTGTTGATAAAGGGATGGATTTAATATCTGAGTTTATGCATAATGAGGTCAAACCCATAACGGCAGACAATGTGTGCATTCTGTGTCATATAAGAAAACCCAAAATTTATTTATAGTACAGAACAGCCACTTTGGGGAAACTCGGGTGGTTACTGGCTCCTGCTCCCATGTAGCGTCGAGGTCGGCGGTCGACCAAGGTACTCGCACGGCTGGTCATGCCCAACCAGTCTGTAAAGCTTAGGGTCTGGCGAGATTTCCTCCCTTGAGGCGCTACCGAGGGACTGAGAGTTGGGGTGGAGTTTGGTCGGGGGTAGGCCGGACAAAACATACGGATTAGAACCTACTTCCTTAGATCTTAAGGGGCAACTGGTACTGTAGTATTAGACTTAGGATCGTCCATGTCATGGGAAAAGTGCTCTCGCAACCACATAGTCACACGGCACATCTGTGCTAGGTAGGGTAGTGTGTGCTGGAGTCCCCGTGCCACTTTTTTTTTTCTCGAGTAGTAATCACTTCACAAATAAGTGTGTTCTCTTAAAGTGAGTGATATTTATTGAAGTTTGGCTGTGCTTTGTTTAACCCTTTTTTTTGTGTTATGGGGGGTGGCAAGACATTTTCTCTCTTACATGAATAATGACAGTGGTTTAAACATATCTCTTGGAAGAGAAGACATGGATATTTTAACACTCCCTCAAATAATCTTAAAGAAGGTATAAATGCATTTTTCTTGAGTTAAGACTGTTGATGGGGAGCAGGTCGAGATGGTAGGAACAATGGGAAACTGGTCTGGTAAGAACATGTGTAGTCAGAAAAATGGAAATTAGGAGGAAAAGTATGCACAAATTAAGCCTACACCAATGTGTGGAAATAGAAAAGTACGTCTGGAAATGATAATAAGGTAGTTCTGGTTGTCGCTTTATCCTTCAAACCTCACGATTTTGTGCATTGTTTTGAGTGGGTTGATGTTCCAGTCTAACAATTATGATTGTCTCATTTACAGATTTGTAGAACGTGCAGTTCTCTCTGCCCCTCCGCTTATTGTATCCACTGACATGCGGAATAGCGTATCAAATCCGCCCAGACCTGGGGAAGATGGCGGACAAAGCGACGAGGCTGCACTTTGCTACAAATGCCGACTCCACTTTGCTACAAATGCCGACTCCACCTCCCTGCAGTAGGCTACCTGTGACCACTTAATGTCCCAGGTGAAATGTGGTTGTGTTGAGAAGAGAATGAGGACATGTCCATCCCATTTATAAGGGTGTGGGCTTAAGTGCATTTAGCCCACCATTTTTCTGTGCATTCATGTTCCGCTATTCCCATCCAGAGGAAACCAAATCCCTCCATAATAGTTCATTTTCCAAACTGCGGGGACTCATGGATCCCCACAAGTATGCGACTTTAGGAGCTTGGGTGCACGGGACTTGGGGGGGCGAGTTAATCTTCTATAGGGATTTTTTTTTTTACATCAAATGCCTGGCTCAACAATTCCCTGCCTAGAATCCCGGCTAAAGGCACATGACTTTTCCTTTTGTGGACCGTGGGAAAATATCAAATGATTTTTTAAATGAAATTGGGAGGCGCACACTTGACTTGCGCCGGAGAGGTTTGGGGGCCTAAACGCCCTTTTATCAGGGTGTGAAAGCGTCTTTGAAGACTGGCTCGTTTTGGGAGAATTCCTATCTTTCATATAACATTATACAGCTGTTATCTCTGGTCTTTTAAGGAACCTGTCACTCATTGTGTGACCCATTATACTAGCCTGGGACGGCCCAATGTTGTCCAGCAGTACCTGCTACTCTCATGATGTATGTTCCTACCATTTAGACAATAATCCTTACCACATTGGGGGCACCGGGCCAGGACATTGAGACTGACAAATGCTTGGTGGTGAAGAGGAAATTGAAAAAAATGTGATCTGCCACTCCAATGCTGCCATTAGTTACCCAGAGTTGCCCCTGGCAACATAATTCACTCTGATGGTGGTATTTCACATCCAGAATTTTGTGGATCCCGTGACGGGTGTTTGCAAATTGCACCAATCACGTGGAAGATTATTGCAAAAACTGTAAGAGATGGTTCAAACATATGTGGCTGGTGTGCACAGCAATATGCTTTCCGGCCATTTGGATGAATTCATGTGGAGGAGAGATTCGGAAAGAACCCACAGGATTGTTTGAATAATATTTTTCACCACTTGTCCAAGTGGTATCCTTTGCCATAATTTTACGGTAATCAATCATAATTCTATGTATTTTTTATCCATTTAATTAATGTAACTGAAGTGGTGCATTTTGTCTTTTGCCATTCATAAAACTGGACAGTTACTAGAGATACATTCTTTATTGGGCGGTATGGGGTACGCTTTCAGAAAGCAATGGCAGACCACTGGAAGAATTTCTTGCCAAAAACTACAATGAAATGACAGGATTGGGTGGAGGAGATTTTGTCGTGACATCCACTGTAGCAGCTAACATCGATGACGATGAAGCCGACAGGTGACAGGTGAGATGGGGTACAGCCTTCTGAAATAGCAGTGGTGGTATGCCTAGGGCACTGAATGGGGTAGTGGGTTGGGGATGGATAGCAGAAATAGGTTGAAAATGGAATATTTTATGTCTTTATTTTAGGGGTATCAATCACTGCTCTTGGCATTCACACTTCACTTTTCTTGATTTTATTTGTCTTGTTCTTGTTTCTGTGTATTCTTGTGGTAGAGATTAGTTCTTTTTTTTGTTATTCAGAATTTTGCCTCAAAATACGTATACCATACTGACTGTGATTGCTTGGTTCATAATATAGGCATTACTAGATTTCATGATTGTTTCCCTTGGTATATAAAAAACCCACCTAAATTTGGTGGTATGGTCCAAGTGCTTATAATGTATTTTGTTTGCCTTCTTAAATGCTTGCCAGTTTATATCTGTGATGTAAATCAAATGTATCCAATTAAATTGATATGTCAAAACAGTGTGCATAGCTAATGATTTCATTATCCTGCAGGTACACAGTCATCAACCATTTACAGTCAGGGTTGTCAGCTGTCTTGCTACCTCCTGGAAACATCAGCTGGCAAATGTCCATTTCTGTCCATGCATTGTGCATCCATCATCATCATCATTGCCTTTCTCACCCTGGATCAGGGTATAGGCCACCAACAAACACTTTCCATCCCTCTCTATCATGGGCCAGTCTCTTTACATTATTCCAAGTCTTTCCGCTTCGTTGCACATCATTTTCTCTGGCTTTTCTCCACGTTCCGCGCAGCCTTCCTCTTGATCTCTTGCCCTGGGGATTCCAATCCAATACCTTCTTCGTGATGCTGTTTCCTAGCCTCCTGAGAGTGTGGCCGATCCATCTCCATCGCCTCCTACCAATTTCCTCTCTGACTGGGCTCTGTCTTGTTCTTTTCCATACAATTTCATTGCTGACCTTGTCTGTCCATCTGATCTTAAGTAGCTTCCTCAAACATCTGTTGATGAAAACTTGGATTCTCTTTATGCAGGCCTGGGACGCATTCCAAGTCTCACATCCATACAACAGGACTGACTTCACGTTCGAGTTGAATATCCTCAGCTTTGTTTTTAGAGATATATCCTTGGTTCTTCAAATCTTGCTTAAGGACGTGAAAGCTGCCTGTGCCTTTCCAATTCATGCTTTGACTTCTGCCTCTGTTCCTCCCTTATTGTCAATGATACTACCAAGATAGCAGAAGGACTCTACATCTTCCAGTGGTTGATCTCCTACTCTGACTTGTGCGCTTGGGGGTGCAACAATTTTTAGGACCTTCGACTTCGCAGGATGTATCCTCAATCCAATAGATTCTGAAATTTTGTTTAGAGCTGTAGTCTTTGCTTGCATCTGGTCGTGTGTGTGTGACAATAGTGCCAAGTCATCTGCAAAATCTAGATCGTCCAGCTGTGTCCATGGGGTCCATTGTATGCCATTTCTTCCTTCACTGGTGGTTTCTTTCATAAGCCAATCAATTACCAGGACAAACAGAAATGGGGACAGCAAACAACCCTGCCTAACACCAGTCTTGATATCAAAGCTGTCAGTAAGCTCGCCATCGTGTACGACTCTGCAACTTGTCCCCTCGTACATGCTCTTGATAAGGTTCACCATCTTCTCTGGGATTCCATAATGTCTCAATATTCTCCACAGTGTTTCTCTATCGATGCTATCAAAGGCCTTCTCGTAGTCAAGGAAGTTCACTATCAGTTGGGAGTTCCACTCTAGCGACTGCTCTACTATGATTCTCAGCGTGGCGATCTGGTCGGTGGTTGATCGATTACTCCTGAAACCAGCTTGCTCCTCACGAAGTTTTGGGTCTGTTGCATTCTGTATTCGCTTGAGAATAATCCGGTTGAAAACCTTTCCTGGGATGGAGAGAAGTGTGATTCCTCTGTAGTTACTACAATTGCTGAGGTCCCCTTTTTTTGGAAGCTTCACGAGGTGTCCTTCCTTCCAGTCCTTTGGAAACTTGCCTCCGATCCAAATCCTCGAGAATAGTGAGTGCAGACCCTCTGCAGCCCCAGCAGCATCTGCCTTCAGCGCCTCTGGTGGGATCTGATCTGGTCCAGCTGCCTTGCCTCGATTTAACTGCTTTATGGCATCATTAATCTCTGCTTTAGTTGGAGGGTCGCAACTGATCGGTAAATCATTTCTTGCGGGTAGAATGTCGGGTGGGTTGCTTGGTGGTCTGTTCAAGAGGCTGTTAAAATGTTCTATCCATCTTTTTGCCTGAGCTTCCTTTCCAAAAATAGCCTTCCTGTTGTAATCCTTGACAGGAACTTCAGGTTTTCCATATTTTCCAGCAAGAGTCTTTGTAGTCTGGTAGAGGATCCTCATGTGTCCTCCTGTTGCTGCCTTCTCTGCTTTCTCTGCTAACATTCCTATGAACTCCTCTTTGTCTTTTTTAATTGACTTTTTGACCTCTTTAGCTGATGCTCGGTACTCTTCCTGGTTACCAACTCTTGAGCTTCTTGTACGACTTGCATTTACCTGTTCTTTTAGGTCTCTTCTTATCCTTATCAAGTCCAGTGATTTTTGACTGATCCATTCCTTGTGTTCCACTTTCTTTTCCCCAAGAACATCCTGGCATGTCGATGTAAATACTCCTTTTACCTTAGCCCAGTGAGTCTCCAAATCTACTGTCTCTTTGAGGTCAACAAGGGGTTTGAATCTATTCCTCAGTGTCAGCTGGAACTCTTCCTTCTTGTCTCCATCCAGAAGGCTCACTTGAAACTTTCTCCTCTTTGTTCCTGCTCTGGTACCTTGTTTCTTGAGGCGGAGTTTGAGTCTTGCCAGCAGCATGTGATGGTCAGATCCAACATCAGCTCCTCTCTGTACTATGACATCCTCCAGTGAGCGTCTGAATCGTCGGGTGATGCAAAAGTGGTCAATCTGGTTTTCAGTTACTCCATCCGGTGAAATCCAAATGGCCTTATGGATCCTCTTGTGTGGGAATACTGAACCTCCAATCACATAGCTGTTAATTGTGCATCCATGATGTCGCACAATTCCCGATGATGGAGCAAATCCGTGAAGTCATATCACCTTTCAGCCATCATCGTGTACACAGAGAAGAGAGGTGAGGTTATCTACTTCTTGAATTTGATTAACACAAATGTACCCCTGTCGAAAACTTTCCACTTAAATCGAAGTAAAAGTTGGTCAGTAGGAGAGATGTCTCTATCTTGGGCCACCTTTTTTCAGGATGTCTCAGTTTCAAGTAAAAAAGGATACAAAAGCTAACACATGTAATTGTGTCTCTGAAAGTGAAATTATTAACAGATGTCATCCACCCTTTCCTCCATTAATCCATCCATCCACCCATGCATCCATCCATCCACCCATCCACCCACCCACCCACATTCCATCCATCTGTCCAACTGTCCGTCCTTCTGTCATCCATCCTTCCATCCATCCATACATGTATCCCTCTGTTCTCCAGGTGGAATTCTCTTGACTGCAATATGCATGTCACTAAAAACAACACTAGACCTTCTGCCCTGGAATTACCAAAGCCAACCCAATGTTGGTGAGAAATTTTTGTTGTACAATCAAATATCATAAAACTGTCAGTGGTGTGGCATGGACGTTAGCCGAAGATGTGACTGAGAAATCCTGAAGGAATAGCTAAAATATGAAATAAGCTTATACTCATGCCAAACCATTAACTTCATCTTACTCGCCTTCAAGCAGAACATGAAATCTTTGCAATTATCACTTTAACCCCTTCAGTGCCAGCTATATTATACACTGATATGCCGACGAGATTTTGCTTACTGTTACAAATTGGCCTATATATCCTCAAGGACGCACTTAACTCCTTTACTGCCTGTAGCCCGTACGACGTACGGGACTATGAGGTCGTAGTCCCGTACACCATACGGGATACAGGCAAATTGAGTGATGGGATAGGACATCATAGTCTGTACGTCGTACGGTCTACATTCATATTGAGTTATGGGATAAGCCCGTGCGTTGTATGGGCTACAGGCAGTGAAGGGGTTAACACAAGAGCATACAGATATGCTAATTAGTGGCATGTCATGCTTTGATTTATGCTGGTTTCTTTTTTAAAATTGTTCCCATAAATTTTATTCATTATTTTCTTACTTTAATTACCATCTCTAATGTTATTATCGGACCATATAAAGTGCCCAATTACGCACAGATTTTACACCTTCTCATAGCGTAGTCTGAAGTCTGGGTCAAGAAGCAGAGAGCTATAGATTTGTATGTGGTCTCAAAAATGGCAACTATCAAAACACCATACTGACTGCTCATTCATAGGCTTTACATGATTTTATGATTATTTCCCTTGGTATATAAAAAAAAAGTTTAGTGGCATAGTCCTAATGATTATACATTTTGTTTGCCTTCTTAGATCCCTTTCTTTTTGTGTCATGTGTTTGTCAAGCCTCATACTTTGCATTCTGATTGGATGGAATTTTGTAAAGCTTTGCTTAATAATATCATTCTCATGAGATTTTGGAAAGCTCAACTCTGTTTTAAATACAATTGAGTAATAAGATTGATTGACTGAAAGATTTTAGAAAAAAATATCTTATAAACATGACATTTGGAGCAAATAGGGCTCCACTAATTTTACAGACATATTTCCACTCAAAATGTCAAAGTGATTGAGAAACATCTGTCTGGAAGGAAGGAGTTAATTCTACACTGCAGCATGTCAGAGTCAACTAATTTATTTTGTCGAATGGAGGATAAATTTGCCACTACTGAAATTCATCACTTGATTCCCTTAGCAATTTTTATGTTGTTGCGGTGTATCTTCACCCATGCATATTTTATAGCTGTACATTTATCTCTGTCTCCCTAGTGGTGTTCTATGTGCTGTTTCAATCCTGACCTCCATCATTGTATGCTCCAGGGCAAATGTGTCTCCGCTCAGGCAAATGCCCTCCTGGTTGAAAACAGTAAGTAAACTTATTGAGGAAATGGTTTATCTGGCCTGGTTGACTGTTCTAATCCCATACATATCACCACCATTCCCTAAGACTGTAGTAACTCAAAAGTTTGATTGTTTATCTACATTCAAAGCCACATTGAGTGATTTTGCTTTTAGATTCCTAAGCCAAAAAATAATCAAATAGCAAACTATCAAAAAGTCATTGTCACCCGACCAACTGTCCTGAAATAAAAGTTTTTTTGCTTCTCCTGAAAAGTAGCCAAAACCAATAACTATGGTTTTAGGGAAAGGTGACAATATATACTGGCTGGATAGCATAATTTTGATTGAAATTAATCCCCAGCCAACAGCCCTAAGGAAATCTGACTTGTGGGATTGATGTCAAGTTTGCACATAGAATGACAATCATTCCTTTCTAGATCTACTGGGTGCAAAAGTGTGCTGACATTGTGCCAATGTCAGTTTGATGTAGGGAACGGGCTTTACAGTAATCCTACCAACCCTGCAGAAATCCTATTCAAATCTATGTCAGATTGACATAGGAATGCTGGCTGGGTCAGTGCTGGGCTATTTCCTATGCAGTGTTACCAAAACCTAATCTTATCCCAAACTGTGAAAAAATATTTTTAAAAAACAGCACATTAGTGTGGTGTGATCACTGTTATGACAAAGATGACTGATGCATGAAAATGTGCAGGAAATCTGACTGAATTACCAAAGTCAGCTGTAAATATGATGACTTTGACTTATTTAAAGGTTGACTTGGAATACCCTGGATCTACTCATATGTTAGCTGCACTTTGTTTTCAGTAACATACCCATGAAATATATTAGGATATATATATTATTTCATTTGCCACCTAATATTCAGACCAATTTTCTAATATGGATTTATGAGTATTTGAGTAAATCAAACTCACAGCCATAAAGAGGGGATGACAAGAGATATTACAAATGCATAACATGACAACAATCAACAACTGTTTCCAAACTTGAGTTACATCATTGAAAAATATTGTGTTGAAGCTGTAAACTCCAGTTTGACCAATGATCATCATTCACAGTATATTTTAAACATTCTGCGTGAGAGACTCCCTCACATCGCGACCTTAGTTTTTGTTCGCTCCAGCTCTCCTGTTTGCACATCTGAGAAATTTGACATTAAATGTTTCGATGTTAGCGAACTAAGTAAACTTGCTTCCCGAGCTGGTTGGGGGGTTCAAATCTCCGCAAGATCTGACTTCTTTTTGTTTGTTACTTTTGTTCTGTCTTTTCCCCCATTGATCATCATTGCTTTGCTCTAGAGTATGAAATTGTGACTAGGATTTTTTTTGTTTTGTAAAAAATTTTTTAGATGAATAATATATTAATTACTAATGTATTAGCCAATTTTGTCAGGTGTGAAATCACAGAGAAAGTCAGACAGTGCCAGTAAAAATAACTAAACTTCCATGCAAACAAAACAAGTAATGAAAGAAAACATGACAAATAGCTGAAGCAGAAGACCCCCATATATTTTCAGTAAGCTAAATACAGAATAGATCCATGTTATCATAAAGAGATGAGCTGTTCAGTTCACATTGACTAAAAGAAATCATTTACGTTTAAAATTTGATTTACATTTTTATTTCTAATTGGCAAGTACTGTCCCGTTCAATGAACAGGAATAAATAAAACGAACAGGAATAAAGTAATCTGAAGCACATCAGTTGATCCGTTTCTCCATGACATCAATTTTGCAAAAGGAAAATAAAAATGATTCCTAATAATCAGTAGTACTAGATCTAGATTTAAAAAAAAAAAAAAAAAAAAAAAAAGCTCCAGTGTGGGATCGAACCCAAGACAGATTGTACCCCATCGTCTGATAACTGCAGATGCTAGTCATTGCGCCATCGCAGACCACGATAGGCTGGTGGAACTTTTCCACAGTAGATATCACAAAAACCCCCATCTACGAATAAGATCGGGATCTTTTGCACAGACGTGTGAATAAGCACTTCGAAACAAATATAAATGACTTAATGAATTCACAGCACAACTGTAGAGATCTAGGTCTTGTTACACATTTTCAACAAATTTCAAGGTTAATTACTGTGTTAAATGTTTTTTTCTTTTTTCATCTCAGAGTGTTGAAGATGCTACTGGCCTCGATCTAAATGAAAATGATGTCAAAGTGGATTTTGGAAAGTGGTTTGAATTGAAAAAGGAGACGCAGAAGGCATAGATCTCAGTAGCCAGTTTTGAGCTTTCCCATCCTGCCTGTCACAGGTAAGTGTTGAACTGGCAAATGATTTTTATGGAGTGATTCTGACTGATATGATTTAAGTTATTTTCATTTAACACAAGTAGAGGGGCTAATGGGTGTCAATTTTTTATTTTTTTATCTCATCATTTCTTTATTTTCTGTTAGAAACTTTGGGAAATTATGCAAACAATGGTCAGATCTGCATGAATTCATAAAAGAAAGAAAAAAAAACAACAGTACACAGGACATGAAAGTGAGCTTGCTTACTGAATGAGGTAATTTGGTTTATTGTCAAATGTAGATTCCATAAATTTTGGACATGTATTATTATAGGGATTTAGAGCAGGTGTTCCTCAATTTGCCGACTGATAACTTTAGCGGCTCAGGCCTACTCTACAAGTAAAGTTTATTAGTAAGTGCACATAGCTCTATTTATAATACAGAAGAAGACTTAGAAGTCAGTTTTATAAACTGCAACTGTTTCAAATGAAACAGTATGGGATAGAATTATTTACTCGATGCGATACATAGTAATTTGAGTAGGTTTTATTTTCAAGTTAAATCTGCGTTACTCAACTTGACATTACTCAGCTTGAACTTTGAACCAAAAGTGAAATAAATACTGAAGTCAGAAATCTTCTTCGTCTTCTTTCTTTCACCATTTTTTTTATAAGAGTGAAAAGGGTGCTTGGTATCTAGGTTAGGCGCCCTACTCTGGCCAGATACCTCCGTCTTCAGCTTATTTTGCTAGAGTGGAATTTGCTCATGCTCAGCGAGAATGTGGCTCGGTCACATTGTTTTCACACCCCTGGTGGTGTTACTAAAACCCCCTCACTGGCGGCAAGGAGTGACCTCGAGGAGGGAAGTCAGAAATAAAGTATAATTTATATCGTTTGAAAATAAAGAATAAGGACATACTCATAAATCTTATTATAAAAGAAATATTCCTAACCCTCACCCTGTGAAGGGTGTCGAAATACGGCATTGACTTTCCATGCACTCAGTCTGCTCAGGCATACAGATACGGCAAGGTCAAGCTGACCACACAGTGCGCAAGCCGGATTTTCATGCGTCGGTTCATTGACCTCTTTGAGACGTAACTAACGTCTTATTGCTCACTGTATCTCCTCTAAATTAAAGGCACTGTGACAAGGACATGTTAACCAGTGAACCACTGGTCGGAATCACAAAGACTAAGCTTTCAAAGGCTTTAGCTCTCCCCACAGTATCAAAAGATGTAACATCGACATGTGAAACTGTTGCTCAACAATGCAATATTATCTCATTTTCTCACAAGCTGACTATCATCTAGAGTTGTCTGTATCTAAGAACCAATCAGAAACAAGCTCTGAAATGACCTTTCCCACAAATGTCCACATTGGTTCATTAGTATGTGTCAATCAGGGTGAAAGCATTTGTTTAGGGCTTGGGGGGGCGTGGCTAGTTATCATGCTTTGTTATGAAAACTACAGCTGTCAGTTTGGTTGCATAAGTCAGATCATTGGTTAGAGACTTACAGACAAAGGTTATGCTGGTTAATCCATTATCAAGCATGATAAAGCATAGCAGCGAATGTTTTCATACTAATCAATAAAAAACGAACCATGTGGACAGCGGTAGTGTGGTCATCGTATAGCGTACATCGGCAAGAGTCAGTGCGACCCAGGCACGATTCTCTGTGAATAAGGTCACTGACCAGACAACAGGCTTTAAGCCGTCGCACGCATGGTGTGGGTTAAGATTATTTCATTGTTGGTGCAAGTGCAAGTTTTCTTTAGTGTCCTCAAATCTAACCCAGTCTCCTTTCTATTGACCAGTTGTGTTTATCAAGTTTCAGGCAATCTTTGAAAAATATGCAGCATGAATTACGACATGTATTATATGAAATGAAAATATAATTATGTATGTATTACATTCACATCAGTTCAGGTTACTAGGCTCTGTTTATGAAGTAACATGAAATAAATTAGCAATTAAGAAAACAAACCTGTCTCGATTTAAACTAATGTGTTTTTCCTATTTTGCTCCCACAGGATGGAATGCATTTTCTTTTGGAGCTCTACTGAACTATGGGCACATCCATCATTATTTCATTAGTGCCATGACAGATGAAGGAGAGGACCCACACATAAGGAAGCCCTTGGTCAAAGGCAAATCATTTTTTACAAGTGGACATGTCTGAGATATGGTGGAAGAAGATTTGCACTATTTTAAGAGTGTGTTATAATATATAATCATTTGAGGACTTATTCAATGTTATGATAATTGCTTGTCAGAAAAAAAGTATGCATTTGATCATTCAGCAACTCCCAAGTACTTGTAAAATAATGGAGGTTGGGCCTTAAGTCAGTGGAGGAGGGAGAAAGAAATGTTTTGATAGTGTAGTTAGTACAAGTACCTGGTATGACATGGGCAAGAGATTTGATTTCCAGCTTATAGAATATACATGTGTACTTTAAAAAGGGGTTTAACCAAAGCAACAGACTATATCTCTAATTACCACATCAAATGAACACAATGACCAACAACAGAGTCGGTCATTTACTCCTAGTTTTCCTTCATGAAAATCCAACTGAGAGACACCTTAATGCAGTATTTCACCAAGACAAAAAAGTACAGACCTCTTGGTAAAAGGTTAAAGTATGTCTTAAACAGCATGTAAATGCAGAAGTCTGTATGCCATAAGCCTTCTATTTAGCAATGATCGTCATCGTATCTCATTACAAGTAGGCTACTTTATAAAAGTAATCCAAATATCCTAGGTGCCACTTATGATTTATCCAGCATATATTTTTGTAGATGCATACTCAAGTGAACATGATCTACATGTGTTCAAAACGACCTGACTGACCCGACTGTTGACGTTCGCAGCAACACAGGAGCAAGTGGCTGGCTGTCCACCAGCTATCCTTGCATCAGGCGTTATATGGACAGGTTCACTTAATATGGGAGAAGGGTTGAAATTGCTGTTTATACTGTTTTTGCCCCCTTCTTCTTTATCATAGCATTTTGAAAATGTGAATACAGTCGAGCACACGAAACTCAAACACACCTAAGACGAAATCACGGATCCCACAGAGATCTAGGTCACGAATTTATTTCTCAATATTCTTCGTAGTTATTTCATGCAAACCTCGAACTGTGACACGGTTTCGTCGAACCAGCTTTCCTGCTGCAAGTGTGATCCAACTAGCCTAGAAGTAGAAAAGAAAAAAGAAGAATGCCAGAAACTTCATTCGGTTAGCCGGAGTATAGTCTAGTGGTGGCAGGATAGTGCGTATAGTCCCCCCTTCCCCCGATAAGAACGGCCACTAAAATACCTGAGAGGGCCAATTCCGACAGGAAATAACCTTTTATTTGTTTTTTTGTTTTGGTTTGTCCCGCACTCGCACCCCAATAGAAAAAGAAAGAAAGAAGCGCTGCTGTATGATGTGAATAAAGCCGAACAAAGAAAAATGGTGATTTGTGTTCACCCTTTATTTTATCACTGTTGGACTTGACTTGGAAACGGTTCTTACTGAAGCTTTTCCAGAAGAGAAAAAAAGTGTTTGGGCACAGGGTCACGTGCCACTGTCGCCACGCGCGTCAGTTTAATACTTGCTTCTCTTTCAAGTGACCATGGAAAAGTGGGGGGGGGGGGGAATTAATGGAGATAATTCTTGGTACACGTTGTCAGTTGTATTATTTTCCTTGAATATACAAATTACAATAATAATACCTCATGATTAATGCTTCACGTATTCCTTGAAATTTGGTAAACTCGAACTAGATGTAGCCACCCCAAAGAATTTGAGTTTTCCGGGCTCGACTGTACATTATTTTTCTCATTTTGAGCAAAGCATCAATTTTTGTTCTAATTAGCTCTTTTTGTTAACTGCTGTTAAATGAGCTTGCCCTATATGTTATATTATATGCTTCATTCAAATACCAAATGAATCAAAAATGTTATTTATGTGCTTTTGATGATAGCCCTGATCAAATGGATTTTTTTTTTTCAGCAAAATGAGATAAATCCATTATTTCTGTAACACTTGTCAAACAGCTAGAGCTGCCCTCTAAATATAAATGAGTGAATTGGTAAATCTAAATCTATAGGTTCTATTCATGCTGAATTCTGCTAAATCTGCTGTATGTACAGTCTAGATTATAGGTCTAGATCAATGTCTAGAAATATCTGTGCGAGATCCTGTAGTAGACCTCACAGATTGAGTGGAATCTAGTTTCTACCTTGACTCTAGATGTAGAATGTGACTTCTATCTTGATGTAGGTTCTAGTGTATAATCTTGTTTATAATTCGTTATTTTAGATGTAGATGTAGATGTAGACTATGATAAGTGAGGGGATTCCCCTTTGGAATTGTTAAATTATTCTAAAAAAGCAGTGTGACCTTTAACGCATTATGCAAAGAGAATTTTGTAACAAGTACGTACATCCCCCAAGTTTTTTGCACTAGGGATATGTATTTTAAAGCCTTTTGTGACTCCAGAGCTAGAAAGCTCCTCCCGAAAGACTCCTAACAACAAATTATAATTATTATTCTTTCAGATTTTCTTTTTTTTTTTTCCTCCTGTTTTTTTGGTTCAAAGGGCAGGGTTAGGGATTTGATAAAATTTGAGAATAAGGACAGAGTAGGGGATAGATATGTATCCGCACGTGCCCCTATCGTAAAACGCTTGGGGTGCATACGTACTTATAACAACAGCTTGCAAAAAAAGATGATTTCGTGGATTTTTACCTTTGGATATATATATTACTTTTTGTGGATTTTTAAAAACATCATGTCATGTAACTCACATCGAGATATCATCTGATGCACTTATCTTTGATTTTGTACAAATGGCACTTACAGCGTTTTGTGGTCAAACCCTTCATTTGAATACTTGAACAGATGTGTTTTTCTCTTGGTCATATGATGTAAACATGAGTTGTTTTCTGTATAGGTACTAATCCCAAGTGATTGTTCGAGGAAGAATGTTTCTTTTAATGAGTAAACCTGTATTTTTATAACAACAGCTGAGTAGAATTCCGTACCACCTGTCATTTGATGTAAAAATGAAATTTGTTTTTCAGAAATGCTGAACAAGTTTGTCTCTTTTGTGTTCATTTCCTGAGTTGTGTGTCCATGCTACTAACTGCATGTCCGAAATGGTACAGGCAGTGTACACTTTCATGATTATTACACATTGTAACAGCTGAGGTTGTTCTAGCACGTTATAGTAGGGGGGAGTTAGTTGATCTAACTACAACCCTTTAGAAAACGAAACTATTACAGCTGTAAAATAAATAAACACGAGATCCGACGATAGATTAAATAATACTAAAGTTTAATAACTGTATAGTGAACAATAAATTACTAGGAAGACACCAGCGAAACTAAATATCTACGCCACACAAAAGGAAACTCACTTACTCACCCCCCAACCACTCACACAGGTCTATATATATAAACATTCCTACAGAAAGTTCCCGAAATAAACGTTACCTTTGCCCTCGCACAAACTAACCAATCACGCATCAATACGTCATCAGGTTACATCACCCAAGGCCAAATCTGGCGTAAACATCCGTCTCCACAATGTTATCGAATGTTCGGGAACATACTAATATTTACTGTACGAGTCAAAACACTGACAACAAGCGAGCGAGGAAAAAAACTACTCACTAGAAAAGAAGGTCAGGTCACGGAGTACAGTACACTCTGGCGGTCGTCAACAATAAAATGAAGAAGAAATGAACCCATGCTCACCAGTGTACGAAGAAAACGGGGGAGGGCAAGGGATAGCTTGCAGATGCTACACACATTTATTGTTCTTTTGTATCAGTATATAAAAGTCTAGTAGAAAATGGAAAGTTCGAATGCAGTCATATGTAGGGGGGCCTACGATATCATTTTCAAACAAGTATTATTTTGGTATATTGCCGTAATAAATTTGAATAAAACATCAAGAAATGGAATCAAAGAAAAATGTATTTTGTGTATTGTTTAGAACAGCTAGTTGTTTTGTTTCATTAAATGTGATTGTCATGATTCGGATGTTGTTAAAACTCGCGCAGAGAGTGAGTTGTTGTTGTTTTACCAGGGCCATGAGAAATTGGCTGGTGGCCTTGAACGGCCCTCGCGAATTATAGTTGGTGAGTAAATAAATGTAAAGTTAAACTTAAGAGTCACGCTTGTCGGTTTTAATGTTCGTGATTAACAAGTAATGGAGTAGGGGTGAAACAAGGTGGGGATAGTTGACATTGTTAAGTATGACTAGACAAGTTTTTGCACGTTAACTGGCTGGTAGAATAGTGCAGACGTATTACTAATTAAAATGGTGGGAGGTTTCGACCTATGAGATAGCTGAACTAATTGGGCCAGCGGACTAGCACGCTGGGTAGTTAGATAGTATATAACATCGTGTAACGTTCAGATTTGGGGAATACAGACGAGCAGAAGCATCGTGTCGTGAAGTATCTCCGGTTGGCCAGTACCTGAACTGTGTGGTTTGAAGACTAGAAGTCCTTGCTAACGGACTGACTGAGCTCTAGAAAGAAAGGTCTGAGTGGGCTGACCTTTGAAAGCCCACGCTGCGCTATTTTGATGTTCGCGCCTACCAGTAGGCGTGACCAATGGTAATATATCTTATTAGTTCAAGCATAATAGAAGATCAGAGATAGAGAGAGAACCACAGCCTCATAGGAAGTCTAAGGAAACCCCAGCTGGCACTCGACGACGAGTGGCCTGTGTTATAGAATTATTTCCATAGTATGATTGAAGTAATATGGCACATTGTTGATGAATTGAATAATGATTGTGCATATATATAAATAGTTTTTTTGCAACTGCGTAATTACCTACAAGCCGAAGTGTGCTTCTGTAGGCTTGGAACGTACTGGGCTCTCCTAACATTCAAGCCCATATGATTTAGGGAGAGTTTGCCTAGCGACTGGCCAGTGGCGACTCAACTGTCACTTTAAATTGATATCTAGTTTCGTATAATATACCTATTTGCTATTGATTGCAGTACATCCAATAAGGAACCATAATTACATGAAATATCATAGATTAAGTTAGTAATTAGAATTTATTGCTTTGAATATACCTCTATTGTCTTTTGTTTTGTTTATTAATATTTATGTAAAACATGGCCTGACCGGCCTGACATATATATATACTCTAGTTGTTTAGTACTTTTCTTGTGTGGTTGTGTCCGAGTGTGAGTTAGCTGCCTCTCGTGCAGTCGAATGCTCCCCAAGACCCTAACTCTGCTCGTGACATCTGGAGGGGACCCCACTGACATCTGGAGGGGACATCCTCACCACTCCTGACATCTAGAGGACCCCACTGACATCTGAAGAGGACCCCGTCAACATCTGCAGGGATACCACTCTAGACTCCACTGTTATTTATGTCATTTTTTTGTAGTTTATAGTTTTGTATACTGCTAATTTTTTTTGTTTCTCCCCCACATGTCTGGCATGTCCTCTCGTCATTGATCCTGGGACCACTACGAGGGACTGACAGCTAGTAACAGGAAAAGACAAGACCAGCGCTGTGGACCAAGGGAAAGAGCCAGTCCATTTCACCCAGTTAAGTGAACCATCTGTATTAGTCTTCGTTTGAGGGGTTCGTCGTTCCAGCTCCCCTACTTTTGACAGGCATTATTTTTTTTCTTTTGTGTTTAGATTAGATACGCAGGAGTTTGGAAGGGATCGAGACTCAGCTTACCTTTCTTGCCAGAATAGTCGATCTAGATGGTGGTTTAAACGGGGTGTGAGGTATGCTTTGCCTTGAATAGTTCTGTAGGGACCTGTTATTCGTATAGATTGTTAGCGTTCTATCTTCCTCGTACTTTTAGGAAGACGTCTCTCTTGTGCTTTTCTTACCTTTCTGTACATAGTTTCAGGTTAGTCGGGTCTGTTGTCGTTCGTGATTTCTGTTAGTCTAGCGTCTTATTGTAATTTATCGTTCGTTCTGTTAGTCTTGCGTCTTGTTTGTAATGTATTACCTTTTTATATATTCGTTGTATAGTATTTATCTTTCTTGGTTACCCTTATTTTTTTTATATTTTTTTTGATTACATACTTCCATTGATTCACGTGTTTTGACACGTTGAGGGGTTTTTAGAGGTAACTTGGCTTGGTGAGAGGGAAAAGTTTTTAAGAATTAACCCTCCTGTGCTGTAGAGTGACAACACTGTTTAAGTGACAACTATTATTGAATTGTTGGAATCCGTGCAGTGAGTACACTGCCAGTTCTTGCTAATTATTAATTTATACCGATCTCGTCTTTAAATTGACCGGCTCCCGAGAGGACAGTATTAGACTGTTTAGAGAGGTGACCTTTTTTTTTGTGTAGTGATGAATAGTGAGTATTGGTTTTATTGTCGGCTGGTGCCGCCGCCCGAAGGAGCAATAAATTGTCTCAGGGGAAGAGTCTGTATCAGTGTCGAGGTGATATCAATATAAGAGCTATGTGAATTATATATATTGAGGATACTTTTTTTTAGTCGTCTGCGTATGACGTCGACCCGAGGAGAGCAATAATGAGATTGCCTCGTGGGATGGATGATATTGGTATTTTTCGATTATTTGAGAGATGTTTGGCAGTGGTAACGTAGTACACTGCGTATTCGTGTTTTGAGAGATATTTTGCAGTGGTAACAGAGGACACTGCGTGTTCGCGTTTTGAGATATTTTGCAGTGGTAACAGAGGACACTGTGTGTTCGCGTTTTTGAGAGTTTTTTGCAGTGGTAACAGAGGACACTGCGTGGTCGCGTTTTAAGAAGTTTTGGAGAAGTGTGGAGTTGTTTTTTATACAACCGATTATGACTATGGTTTTCCGCGTTTCGTGGACCATCTAACGTAATACTATATATGACAAGTAAGGATAACCGATTATGATTGTGACTATCCATGTGGCCAGTGGATGAGTTACCTAAGAACATACCCGATATGGATATTGAATTGAACCGATTATGACTATATTACCGAGATGACTGTGACACTTGACGTGTGCATGGCTTGCGTACGGAAACGGCGCATTAAATTAACTGCTATCGCCTCGTGGCATCTCATCTATACCGGATTGGATGTTGGAAAGATTTAATTGTAATGTTATTTGAGATCTAGATTAGTGTTAAATGTGAGAAGCGCTACATGAAATTTGAACGAGAACATCAGATTAATTTATCTTAAGGACGCTTCTGTTAGTGTTAATTAAGCTTAACTATGCCGAAATTTCTAGTTGTGATGCACCAGAATTTTTGTTCTCCTATTTAGGTCTGTCATATGTATTGGCGTTGGATGGGACTGACACCTCATTCAGAGACCGAGGGATGGTATCACATATTGTTCACCCATTGTGAACACTTTTCACCTACCCATGTGCTTTCCTTTGTTCCAACAGCTATTTTACTGACGTCGACCCGTATTTTGGCCACACCAGACGTTGTTGCCCAGGGTCGAGGACGAGAAGTCATGGCAGACCAGGAGTCCAGATCCACTAATGCCATCGATGCTACTATAGTTATCTTTTCTTGAGTATTATTCATTGTATGTATGCATTCCTGATGCCATTCGCACAGGATCAATGTTGTACTCTAAAATTTTCGAGTTATGATTGTTAATGTCTACGTATTTAGAGGTAAGATTTAATCCTCAGAGAGATATATACTTTTGGACGGAACCTTAAGATTTTCATGAAGTTTTGTCCATCAAGGATACCCGTCCTGTAGGTTTTTTTCAACTTTTGTAGTAGTCTTAGTTATTACCTAGTTAAGTTCACCTTTCGAGCAATTTCTCGACTCATGCCTTCCCTTACGATAATCATTTATATCGTTAAAATTGCAAATTTTAACTGGGGTGGGGGATGTGTCATGATTCGGATGTTGTTAAAGCAGAGAGTGAGTTGTTGTTGTTTTACCAGGGCCATGAGAAATTGACTGGTGGCCTTGAACGGCCCTCGCGAATTATAGTTGGTGAGTAAATAAATGTAAAGTTAAACTTAGAGTCACGCTTGTCGGTTTTAATGTTCGTGATTAACAAGTAATGGAGTAGGGGTGAAACAAGGTGGGGATAGTTGACATTGTTAAGTATGACTAGACAAGTTTTTGCACGTTAACTGGCTGGTAGAATAGTGCAGACGTATTACTACAATTAAAATGGTGGGAGGTTTCGGCCTATGAGATAGCTGAACTAATTGGGCCAGCGGACTAGCACGCTGGGTAGTTAGATAGTATATAACATCGTGTAACGTTCAGATTTGGGGAATACAGACGAGCAGAAGCATCGTGTCGTGAAGTATCTCCGGTTGGCCAGTACCTGAACTGTGTGGTTTGAAGACTAGAAGTCCTTGCTAACGGACTGACTGAGCTCTAGAAAGAAAGGTCTGAGTGGGCTGACCTTTGAAAGCCCACGCTGCGCTATTTTGATGTTCGCGCCTACCAGTAGGCGTGACCAATGGTAATATATCTTATTAGTTCAAGCATAATAGAAGATCAGAGATAGAGAGAGAACCACAGCCTCATAGGAAGTCTAAGGAAACCCCAGCTGGCACTCGACGACGAGTGGCCTGTGTTATAGAATTATTTCCATAGTATGATTGAAGTAATATGGCACATTGTTGATGAATTGAATAATGATTGTGCATATATATAAATAGTTTTTTTGCAACTGCGTAATTACCTACAAGCCGAAGTGTGCTTCTGTAGGCTTGGAACGTACTGGGCTCTCCTAACATTCAAGCCCATATGATTTAGGGAGAGTTTGCCTAGCGACTGGCCAGTGGCGACTCAACTGTCACTTTAAATTGATATCTAGTTTCGTATAATATACCTATTTGCTATTGATTGCAGTACATCCAATAAGGAACCATAATTACATGAAATATCATAGATTAAGTTAGTAATTAGAATTTATTGCTTTGAATATACCTCTATTGTCTTTTGTTTTGTTTATTAATATTTATGTAAAACATGGCCTGACCGGCCTGACATATATATATACTCTAGTTGTTTAGTACTTTTCTTGTGTGGTTGTGTCCGAGTGTGAGTTAGCTGCCTCTCGTGCAGTCGAATGCTCCCCAAGACCCTAACTCTGCTCGTGACAGTGATGACTGGAAGATGGACATGAGTTGTTGTGTTAAGAGTGAGAAACAGAATAGTGAAACATCATCACTGAACACTAACAGTATGTCAATGAATGTTGACTTTCTGTTGTGACCATGTTTAGACTTAGATCTATTAAAATATATAATATTAATAACACAAAAAGAATGCAGAAACACAGGGGACTGGGAAGCTTTAAAAAAAAGAAGAGAAAAGGTTGAGCATGACGGAGTATGCAACACCCTGCGTTAGACACACCCAGCATTAGAAACAACTAACAACAACAAAAAAAACAAACTAGGTATACCGGTGTAGCAGGCCAGTTTATAGCCCGGGGTATACTTTGGGCTAGGCCAGACTATACCCCCCAGTCCAGATTATACCCCTACTTTTTAAAAAAAACAAGTCAAGACCGCAGTTTATTTCAACTTCAGTTGAAATTGTTCATTATCACTGTCATCAGGTATCATATTGAAGCAAACATTCTTGACTCTTGTAAATTATGATACATTTAAGAGGAAATAAATTGCATTATAAAGCACTGATACACAAAAGGATTGAAAATCCATTAAAATTGATATGATGAGACTAACACTAATTTTACTTGTGTCCATTGGTATTATTATTGTTTGTTGTTTTTTCATAATTAGTTGCCCATGAGTTAAACATGTATTGTATTTCTTTGTTTGGCACCACTGACATAAAATTAGTGGCAAGGTATGAAATAATTATAAGACTCAGTGTAAAGTCATCTGAATTTTATTTTTAATTTTTGAAAATCAGAAATGTGCTTGCTATGTGTCAGAACAATTAGATCTACTCTACATACAAAGTTACAACGATGCAGAGAGAAAAGGTCGGGAAGGAACACACAGAGAAAAAAAAACAACATCATTTAATAACCCAACTGACAGATGGTGCAATTCCATCATCTAGCAGACATTAAATACTGCAGATAAAACTAAAAAGGCCTACATACTAAATTTTTTTCACATGATGAACTTAATCTGTCCAGATCCACTTGAAACATTACAGAATGCTAACCAGTAATATACAATAATAACACCAAATCATCTTGTTTACTCTTGAAAATAAAGAGAAATATCAATATCAGAATCATCATCATCATCTTGGAATAACACAAAGATAAGAAGAAATATAAAAATGAACTACACATCATTCTAGAACGTGTAAGCAGCAATATGTGTGTACCAACTATTATGTAAAAAATGTATTAAAGCTTTTCAACTATTCAAGCAGAACTAGACAGAAAGCTTTAGTAAAGTAGCTTTGATAGTTGTGTAAACTGACAGATTAAATCCAATGAGACAACAGTGCACTGTATAAAGTATAATTACAGTATATATTACGGCAAAAATGCGATGGATCACGTTGGGTTAACATTTCTTGTTACTAAATTCTTTGATACCTTATTTGTAGAAAGGTGTACGTACATTTCATGTAGCTCATGGTTTAAGGCACTGGATTAGTTTGCCGGGCATGTGAATGATTGCAATTGTGTCTTAAAGTGAATAAAGGCATGTCACTTGCGGGTGAAATAAATTGTAAAAAACTTAAATATTGTACCCTTGAATATTTTGCCTGAATGTGGGTGTATAATCTGGATTGGTGGAATAAAGTTTGGCCTAGCCTAAAGTATCATCATCATCATCATTGCCTTTCTCACCCTGCATCAGGGTATAGGCCACCAACAAACACTTTCCATCCCTCTCTATCATGGGCCAGCCTCTTTACATTATTCCAAGTCTTTCCGCTTCGTTGCACATCATTTTCTCTGGCTCTTCTCCATGTTCCGCGCGGCCTTCCTCTTGATCTCTTGCCCTGGGGATTCCAATCCAATACCTTCTTCGTGATGCTGTTTCCTGGCCTCCTGAGAGTGTGGCCGATCCATCTCCATCGCCTCCTACCAATTTCCTCTCTGACTGGGCTCTGTCTTGTTCTTTTCCATACAATTTCATTGCTGACCTTGTCTGTCCATCTGATCTTAAGTAGCTTCCTCAAACATCTGTTGATGAAAACTTGGATTCTCTTTATGCAGGCCTGAGACGCATTCCAAGTCTCACATCCATACAACAGGACTGACTTCACGTTCGAGTTGAATATCCTCAGCTTTGTTTTTAGAGATATATCCTTGGTTCTCCAAATCTTGCTCAAGGACGTGAAAGCTGCCTGTGCCTTTCCAATTCGTGCTTTGACTTCTGCCTCTGTTCCTCCCTTATTGTCAATGATACTACCAAGATAGCAGAAGGACTCTACATCTTCCAGTGGTTGATCTCCTACTCTGACTTGTGCGCTTGGGGGTGCAACAATTTTTAGGACCTTCGACTTCGCAGGATGTATCCTCAATCCAATAGATTCTGAAATTTTGTTTAGAGCTGTAGTCTTTGCTTGCATCTGGTCGTGTGTGTGTGACAATAGTGCCAAGTCATCTGCAAAATCTAGATCGTCCAGCTGTGTCCATGGGGTCCATTGTATGCCATTTCTTCCTCCACTGGTGGTTTCTTTCATAAGCCAATCAATTACCAGGACAAACAGAAATGGGGACAGCAAACAACCCTGCCTAACACCAGTCTTGATATCAAAGCTGTCAGTAAGCTCGCCATCGTGTACGACTCTGCAACTTGTCCCCTCGTACATGCTCTTGATAAGGTTCACCATCTTCTCTGGGATTCCATAATGTCTCAATATTCTCCACAGTGTTTCTCTATCGATGCTATCAAAGGCCTTCTCGTAGTCAAGGAAGTTCACTATCAGTTGGGAGTTCCACTCTAGCGACTGCTCTACTATGATTCTCAGCGTGGCGATCTGGTCGGTGGTTGATCGATTACTCCTGAAACCAGCTTGCTCCTCACGAAGTTTTGGGTCTGTTGCATAAAGTATACCCCGGTTATAAACTGAATATATTATACCTGGGGTACAAAATAGACTAAGCCACTTTAACCCCAGTGAAGCAGGCCAGATTATCCCCCCCCCCCGCCAGACTACACCAGGGGTTAATGGAGCCTAGCCTATTTTATGTCCCCAGGTATGTTCAGGGCAAGACCACAGTTTATTTCAATCATAGTTTAATTCCGTTTTTAAAAATTTTTTTATCACTGTCATCGGGCGTCATAGTAATACATACACAATAGGCCTATACATTCTTGACTTCCGTAAATCACAATACAATTCAGAGGAAAAAACGGGTTAATATGTATTGATATACTATGGGTTGAATATCCATTCAAGTTAATATGATTCAACTTTAACCCTCATTTCACTCAAGTTCGCTGTCATGTTGTAGTTGTTTTTGTAGTTGGTTGCCCATGAGTAAAACTGGCACTGTATTGTTTGTTTGGCACTGACACAAGTGACATACCCTTAGTCGCAATGGATGAAATAATTAACGGACTCATAAAAATGAATTAGTCACTTTAGAGATTTTTTGTATGCAGATACACAGTTGCTAAATCTCTGGGTAAGAGACGTGTCAAGCTTTGGAAGGTAAAGATGGACAAGGTCAGTTTTTTGTTTGTTTTTTTATTTCACTCGCAAGTGACATACCCTGATTCACTATAACACATAAGTTCAATCTTTCAAATACCTAATTGCAAACTAATCCAGTGTCTTAAACCATAAGGCACACGAGATGTATGTCTTTCTACTAATAAGCTATCAAAGAATAATATTCACTAACAAGAAATACTGTTAATGCAACATGATCCATCCAATTTTGCCTTAACATGCTATAGATCTAATTACTTTTTACAGTGCACTACTTTTGTCTCATTGGACTTTACTCCGTCGGTCTACACAACTATCAAGGCTATTTCACTAAAGCTTCCTGTCCAGTTCTACTCGAATAGCTGAAAAGATTAGGCCTATAGTTGACACACACACATATTGCTGCTTATAGATTCTAGAATGATTTATAGGCCTACATTGCGGTTTCTACACTCCCTCTTATATCGTTGCATTATTCCAAGATGATGATGATGATTCTGATATTGATATTTCTCTTTATTTTCAAGTGTACAAAAGATGATTTCATGTTCTTATTATATTACTGGTTAGCATTCTGTAACGTTCCAAGTGAATCTGGACTGGTGGAGTTCATCAGGCGAAAAAATTTAGTGCCTATTTAGTTTTATGTGCAGAATTAAATTTCAATATCTGCTGGATGATGGGATTGCACCATCTGCCAGCTGGGTTATTATTATGTTTTTATTTTTTATTTTTTATATGTATGTTCTTTTCTGGTCTTTTTTCTCTGCATCATTGTAACAAAATATACAATGCATGTTTTATGTTTTATTCTTGGCCAATCAATTATCAAAATAATAATAATGATAATAATAATAATAATAATATCAACCGACATTAGTGAATTAATGTTGAAGTCTAATATTATCAGTTTGAATGGATACTCAACCCTTTTGTATATCTGTTGGATGAACTACGAGTGGCTAATGTGGTTACTGCGTGGGTTCAATAGTAACTCCCTTAAGGATACACAGGATTAACAAACACAGGGTTCTGCTGGCAATCTTATTTATTGATAAATGCCTCAACATAAAGGTATCAATACCAAACAAAAAGCCCAACCAGCCATGAGCCAAAGTTTCTCCGGGTCCTGTGCTACCGCTTCATGCCTTATGGGGCGGGGTGGCGATGGCAAGCGTCGGCAAGCCTCTGAACTTCTACGGGCCCGGGTTGCTGGTCTGGGTTCACTGTGCGGTCGGCTCTTGTCTCTGCGTCTTTGATGGAGTGTACTGACCACTCGAACTGGCATCTTATTTATGAGCTCACGCGGACGTAGGAGGGAGCTAGTACGTAGTCCAGTTTTGGACAAGTGAAATGTTTGGGCATGGAGTCCAGCCCGACAATAAAACTGGTTAGGGTCCTAACACAATCGAATCCACAGAGCGGTTAAAAGGGTGCGCACAAAAGTCAATTAGATATCCCAGTAAACTGCAGAAATTACTCTATGGTCCCCTCCAGCTATAATTGAATAAATTTGACCCAGGTTGGAATTATCGGGGATAACATGCGTCTAACTCATAGTTTACTTTAAATCCGAGACCCTCTTATTAATTATTTCAATAGGACATGTGCATCAAAGTACAACGAAATTAGTATCATTATAAAGTAGAAACTTGCTGCTAAAATTCTAACTGACTACTTATACCAGAAACCCGGTAATAGTTTTAATATAAATTTTCAAAGTGTCAGGACCATGGAGCTAACAACATTTGCCAGATTTGTGCGGGATACTTTCGTCCATTAATACCACGTATCTCCATTGATACCAAACGTTATCATGAGTACCTACTTTGTACCGATAGGGTATTGCCTACTCTCAACAATGAATTCGGGTTCCCGTCTTTCTGTCGGTGGATAACAACGAAGGAGCGAGGTGTAAGAAACTTAAAGCCATGATATAAGAGTTGGAAGCCCGGTGGTCAACATTTCCAACTGACCAATCAAAATGCGCGCTTTTCACCGTGATGTGAATAACGGGTCCCGCGCTAGTATCACAAGGGAAATAATCCAATTAATGGTACTCGGCCAAGTGTCCATAAACTACTATGAGTGGCCGTCCCTCACTCACGCACTAGAGTTACCATGAAAGCACATTAAAAATAGAAAGTCGTTCATCCTCTCACATATCAATGCATTTTAATGCATGCTTCTTTCTTCTAAAATAATTATGTCATGATTTACAGGAGTCAAGAATGTATGTATGTACACCAATTTAAACTCAGGCTGAAATAAAATGTTATTATTATTTCCTCTGAATTGTACATGTATTATGATTTACGGGTGTCAAGGATGTGTTCATGTGTGTATTAATACGATATCTGATGACAGTGATAAAGTCCAGACTGAAATAAACTGCGGTCTTCACTTGTTGTTTTTTTTTAAGAGTAGGGGGTATAATCTGGACTAGGGGGGTATAGTCTGGCCTAGCCCAAAGTATACCCCGGGGTATATTCTGGGCTAGGCCAGTTTAACCCAGGGTATAGTCTGGGCGGGGGGTATACTTTGGCCTGTTACACCGGTGCCAATATTTTCAAAACACAATGTGCCACTTTCTTATCTGGCCTTGAGGGAGTAAAGTATATGACCTTGGATTCATCCTGGCGCTAATGTTTTAGTTTTTCTTTTTATCTGCCAGCTGTTCTTGTACTCTTATAAATAACTATAACGCGGTTAGAAAAACAGCATGTTTCACAAGGTCACAAACGATCGCATGCATCATCAGATATTCGTCCAATTCATAAGTCACTCCGTTGGCTACCCATTAAGGAAAGAATATAATATAGCCTTCAAGATTGTGTGCTTTATCTTTAAATGTTTGATAAAAACAGGCTAGCCCCAGAACATCTTTCAGAGTTAGTGGAATCACATAAGCCATCACGCGCTTTAAGATCAGTAGACGTGAAATTTCTTGAGACATCCAGTCAGATTACATGTATGAAAAGGAAAACATAATTAACGTTGACATCAGGAAAAGTGAAAACATCGACACATTTAGAAATAGACTCAAAACTGAATTGTTTAGGACTGTTTTCATTGAAACTGCATAATGTCCCTTTTTGGTCTCAGCTTAGAGGTTTCAGGATGAGTGTAGATCAAGTGTTTGCTAATGTGTGGGAGTGGAAGCATGATGTTAATCCTGTTTTTAATTTTAGTTCAGCATCTTAGAGAACATCATACATGTAATTAAGTGTATGTGTGTGGATTTGAGCACTGTACAAGTTCTTTATTACATTACATTACTACACGCCGACACAAGGCCTACATTCATTTTATGCTCCCCCCCCCTCTCTCTCTCTTTTTTTTTCTTCTCCCCCTCTCTCTCTTTGTGTCCTTTCTCTCTCTCCCTCTCATTCTCTCTCTCCCTCTTCTTCTTCTTCTCTCTCTCTCTCTCTCTCTCTCTCTCTCTCTCACGCAGAAAGTCATGGTCAATTTACTTTAGCCGCTGCTTTCAACTAAACAGTTGAAGTGCAATAATTATACATCGGCTACAAAGAGAAAAAAAAAATCACTTTGGAGAGATTTAAAAGGTGGAAATCAGGACACAGCTGGGGCAGAGGTTTTCAGCGCCGACTAACTCTTTGAATACAGCACAAGTACTGTACTTATCATGTAAATTAATACATCAAACTGTCCTGTCATGTACGTGGGTCTTAGATCAGTCCAACACCCCCCGTCCATATTTTTTTTTTTTAAATTCTGATTCGGAGCATAAAATGCATGTTCAAGCTAATTGTGTACTTATTTATTTCATATCGCTCATTTTATACTGGGTCAAGCTTGTCACTGTCCCACAAAAATTGTTTCTGGGTCATGAGGACTTGTTGGTCATATCGATATAAACACAAGAACAGACTCGCATGAAATAGGTCAACCTAACTGTTCTCTGTATAAATATAATATAACATGTACAAGGAAACAAACGGATAAATGAATTTCAAATCCACCACTATGAAGCTTAGCAAACACCATGTAATAGAAAAAACAATCTCCACATCAAACTTATTGTTTTGTTGCAATAGAATGTTTTCCTTCACGTCTGGAAATTTTTTTAGCACTAGCCAAGGGGATACTACTCCATTTGATTGTTTACCGTTGACCTGAGCAGAGTTCACTTGCAAAACATGGTTGGTCGCTAGCCTAGTTTCAGGGTAGTATGCATAGTTGAGTGCACTGTGTCAGCTGTGTTTCTAATTTTATTGGACATTACACATCTTGATGAAACTGCACCGTTGAGGATCGAAAATTTCAAGCTGTTTTGCTTTACGACCAAAAATACAAGTGTGCACGTCCTAGGTGGAATTCTTTACTTATTTGGCCCCAATGACCGTGAATTGCGCACGCGATTTTTCCCTACATAGATCTAGATCTAGATCTACCTAAAGTGAATCGAGTGAACCCCAGACAATGAATTAAAATGTTTAATTTGGCGTTTATGTAAACGCCGTGCATTTATATTGTGTCCTGCTGCAGCCCGAAGCTCAGCACTGCGTTTTAACTTTAAGTAGGACACGACCGTCAGTAAACACTTTATTTTTTTGTTTTGGTTACTTCAATACGTGACATAAGCAAGTTTCTTGGGACTGAGTGACTGAGTAAGTGAGCAAAGTCCACATACCCTTGTGCAAGTTACTTGTGTTTAGCATAGATCTACCTGTGTTCCTTTAGTCTAGGATATAATTTTGTGTTAAAATATTGTCAAGATAAAAATGCGTGGCGCCTGAGAAGCACAAAAGAAATTCCAGAGAAGAAAATCAGAAGATTCATCTGCATAAAGCAAGGACATCCAGGTGTACCTAACACAAGGCTGGAAGATGTCATTCTGGGCAAGATGAAGTCTTTCTGGTGATCCCAGCAAAAGGCAATTTAGAAGTTGGGATTAGTATTACTATGGTAAGTGATTTTTAAAGCTTAATGCTATTACTATAAAAAGATGTTTATTACTTTATTACCCGAAGTCCTTCTTGGGTTGACTCCGTTCAACACCTCTGCGCACTTCTGCGCACCACAGTTTGTAAGTTATTATTGTGAAAGATTATAGTTAGATCTGTATCAGTGGTTGGCAGCCAGAATGTTTTTCATCCAAAACTGTCAAATTGAGAAAAACGAGTTTGAAATTTGCAACCTTAATGAACATTCAATATAATTGCAATTATTTCAGCAAGGTCACATGAATAGTTTTATCGGGTTATAATGAAATAAAGTCACATATATACCTTGTGTCTTGGATATGAAAACATTTAAATTTAATTGGACATAACCCATTCTGGTTGATAGCCCTGGATGGTTTTGTTGTTCAGTTAGAGTATTTTGTAATAAGGTTATTGAATCTCACCTACTGATGAATATATAGTATAATCTGCCACAACTATCGTGTTATAAACTGTCGGTCATTTAATTATTACCTGCGAAGGAAAGGTTACCGAATGTATCTCATGCCAGAGTATCAGATTGCACCTTTAAATGTATCAGCAGTTATTATCACTGAGCTGATTGTTAACTGCTCTGTAAAAACATTTTGGAAGGTCTTCCGCCCGTCTGCGCCATTCAAGAAAACACAACTACCTCAGCCCCTTTTCGCCTGATTAGTCAATCTGACTACCGCCCATTGATACAAACTGACTAGACCCTCACGCCCCCAGGTCCATCTGACCATTCCATGTGTTGTGAGTTTAAATTGATAACAGTGACAATGTGTAACCTTGGGCTTTACTTAATAGCGGTAAAAATTATGGCGCGGACGGGCGGAAGACCTCCCAACATTTTTACTGAGGAATAACTTGCTAGGGAGGCCCTGCAACCCCCAATTCTTGGCTGCTTCTAGGTCCTTCAGGGGCTCCATGTAGGCTACTACTGCAGTTTGAAATTACTTCATTACTGTAACAAAATTTGGCCATTAGACACATTTGGAAGTCCTCCCTCAGTGAAGAAAATGCATGTATACCAGAATAATTTGGGGTCAATCAGTATAAATATCATAATTTTGGCCTCTTTGATGTGTTATATTTCTAAGACAACAAATTAGTTTAAAAGAGTTGTATAAACAATGGTCATCTTCATAGTTAAATTACTGACAAAATATCTACCAGATTCTATGTGTACTTAAAAATAATGTCCTTTTCGCCAGCATCTGTCAGCTTATGTATAACATTATAACAATTCTTAATAAAGATTTCACTGAATTTCCATGTTACCTTAATTTGAAAGGTAGGTTTATGGACAGTATTAAGGATTTAAGCTCTGGCCAGGTTTGATAAAATAGGTTTGGATTGGGGATGTAATACTAATAAGTAATAGTATTAGTAATGCATTTCTTTCAATTTTAATCATTTTTTAAAAGGTTTTAGTGTTTTGTGGAGATGACCGGATTTAATTTAGTACTCCTTCCAAGACTTCACTTCTGTCATAAAGTAGCATTCATCTTAAGCATAATAGTATCAGATCTTGTAAAACTGTTAGCAGTAGTTTTTACAGTACAAACATTGTGCAATGTTCAATAAGAAACGCAAAAATATAAATGTGCACGAGCAGTCTGTATACTTGCATGGTTTAATTATTGGAAAAGATTTTAAAACAATAATAAGCAAGTGAAGCTGAGTATATGCCACTTGCCTGCTAGCTCACAACAAGGAAAATCATTGGTTTCCTGGCCAGCATTTGTATGTCAGTGCGGCGGATTTCAATATGGTTTGTAGGATTACTATAGGGGTGGGGTTCCTACATCAAATCAATGTCGATGTGATGTCGAAACCAGTGAATCTACATTTAAGGATGAGGCCATTCCTATGTGCGAGCTTGATGTCAATCCTGTGTATAGGATTTTCGTAGGCTTCCTGGCGGGGTCTGTAAGACTTTGATTAGCCACAATGCAAGATATGTGTGGATCTAATATGTTGAGCTTGGCCACAGTTGGTTTTATGAGAGAACAGTGGGATTGCTCGGAATCTCCACCCCACCAAGTCACATGTGGTTAGTAATGGTTTTCGCATTCTTTTAAATGTGAACCGTGATTATGTGAAAAATTTTGTCAGAAGCATATATGGGGAATATCAATTTCTTCTGCAGTACGTCAGACATTTGATACCCTTGCAGCCGCCTGTCACATGATCACTGGGACTACACTGGGGGAATGTGCGCTATTCCATTTAGTAATTTAATCACAAACGACCTGTCGTAAAGTGGGTGGTATGCGGGAACATATCCATGGTTTGGTCTCCATTTGTCCTGTCATTCTGTTTTCTGCCTTTCGTCTTGCTTCTTCCTCTTGCACAATGTGACCTTTGTTGTGTCAACATGCCTTCTCCAAGTCCACCGCCTACGCCAATCAGATGTAGATTTGTATAGGATTTCCGTAGAGTTGGTAGGATTACCGTTAGAGCGCATTCACTGCAACAAACTGACATCGGAACCATGTCATTACCAGCGGATCCATGTAGGGACAAAGTCATTCCTATGCATGTACAAACCGGACGTGAATCCCCTGCGTCACATTTCCGCAGGGTTGCTGGTTGGATAGGCTCAGACCCATCTTAAAGAAAACTAGATGTAACAGAAATTCCGACAATGCAGATCATCACAGGCATCAAAATGTGACTCAGTTATGGAAGTCTAATAGTCAATAGCCCACAAGTCCATGCCCACACACTTAGGCCCAAAAAAGAAGGTTGCCAGCGGCACCATTCTGTAATCTAACTCTGATTTTTTTTTCAAGGTTTGAGAATGTGTGTGTTTAAACATAACATTCATGTGCTCACACTTATCAGAAACTTTGAGCTCAATTGTTCAACTATGAGTATTAAAGCTGTTATTAGCTGGAGAGGAAAGAATTTTAGATCTAAGACAAACAAGTACAACCGGAGAGAAAGAAAGGAAAGAGTTTCATATGAGTTACACAACTTTAGTGTGGCGCAGATTTCATAATTATTCTGAGTGTTAATCGCCGAGCTGCACATTAATTACTATGAAAACATTCTTCGAGAGTACCAACTCACCTGCGACCCATCGCTCACGGACTCTACTAAAGTCGCGTCCGTGTAATATCCCTATTATGTAACCCAAATGGAACTCCTCCCAAAAGAAAGGAAGAAGAAAGCAATTTACATAGATCTTTTAATTGTCTTGTATTATAGCTTTCTGGGCACTCTGTGACAGTCTTATAAATTTCATTTTGTCCACTAAAATTAATTGTCACGTAGGCCTAGTGACTTAATTAGTTTTTCATGTGTCAGGTATTTTTCATAAATGCCAAGTAAGATTAGTTTTTATACATCGTTCAGTGACTAAATAAGTTTGTACATGTATTATAAGTCCTTCACCTGCCAAATTAATTTATACGCACATTGACCAAATGTTTTCATAATTCTTTAAAATTATCGTTCACCTACTACACAACAAGAGGTGGTATAGTATTCCCAACCGAGTTTTTATGGAGTTCTGCAAGTACATTGTAGTGATTACCGGGTCACGGCCTAATGAAAGAGTTATTTGCCTCTGAAATTAGGCAGATTGTGATACATGTATATTGGCTTGCTGCAATTATGATGAAATACAATGAATTCATAGGTCAGGGGTGTCCAAACTGCTGCTCGCGAGCTATATTATGCGGCTCTTTGACTTTCAATATGCGGCCCGTGGAAATATGTTGGCTGGGCCTTTTGCATGTATGTACAAACATTTGGTATACATATAATGTGTACTTTGTGGTTACTGAAACCAATACAAAATGACAGTTGAAAAAAACTGCACACATGAGTAAATATAATTGCATACACGTATTTATTAATACCGGTATTTATAATCTACATATTTTTTGTAACAAAATGTGTACGGTATGTAACAGTAAAAACGTATGTGTAAATTTTGTTCATATTATTGTGGCTCTCGAACATCTGAAGTTCACCGTATGTGGCTCTTACATTAGTAAGTTTGACCACCACCAGTCTCGATAGTTGAAGGTGCTTGTTCCTCATCAAGGAATTGTTTTTTGCCTACACACGTTTTCAATAAAATGATGATCTACATTCAGAAATGTGACCCATTTGGTCAAATCGGTAATTAAGTAGGATTTGGTCCGTGTGGATTATTACTAGGCATTTTATTTACCAAATGAACACAGGTAGGAAGAATTTCTATGAAATTACAAGCAAGCAAAAGTCGCAGTTTTGACGAAAACCAACCTTGGCCTCCTGGCAGATAGTTTATTATTGAAAGTGCCGTTTTCCATACTTGTCCCGCGCGATACAAGCATTGGTTCGAGAGACTGAGTGACAGTAAATGAGTGACAGTAAATTGCCTTACAAAAATATAAATATTGTGTGCCATGAGTAAGCTGAAGGAGTGAGGAAGATGCATGTATATCAATCCATTAACGATCAATCCAGTTGCGGATCTGCTATTAACTAACGAAGCTAAAGCGTCAGGACCCTAGCTAGTTCCGGAGAGGCCCTGGAGAAATGTTTTTTTTTTTTTTTAAATGAGTGAATTAGACCTTGTTGGATGTTGCCCTGTTGTTTGCTGGTAGCGATGGGGGTCGAAAACCACGCTTCAAAGCCCCAAAAATGTAGGTCCACCACTTGATGAGGAAGATGCATAATTATTAATTATTATGCCTGTAAGACCTAGATCTATGGTGACTCACTATTCTTGCCATACGACATGCTTCAATGACTTCTGTCAAAGAATTTTTAAGTGTTTTTTTCTCCATTGGCATTGATCCATGTCGACATTGTGTTTCATTTTTAGCAACATAAAACCGAAGAATGCTTTATATGCTACGCACCATTTTTGTTTTTGCTCAGTCATGTGTCAAGACGGCTTTTTGCACTGGCTTTGCGAAGAAAGACAGAGAGGATAGGAGAGAGAGAGAGAGACAGAAAGGACGAGAGAGAGGACGAAGAGAGAGGGGGGAGAGGGAGAAAGGAGGCAAGAGAGAGAGAGAGGGGGCGAGAGAAAGAGGGGGTGGGGGGCAAGGGAGAGAGACAGAGTGCGAAGGGGAGATAGTAATGTAATGTGTAATGTAATGCAATAATTAACTTGTATAGCGCTCAAATCCACACACACAAAAAAAATGTGCTGTGAGGTGCTGAACTAAAATTAAAAACAGGATTAACATACAAAATAAATCAATTCAGGGTACTCCCACTCACACACATTAATAAACACTTGATCTACTCTCATCCTCAAACCTCTGAGACCAAAAAGCCACATCATTCAGTTTCAATGAAAACAGTCCCAAGCAATTCAGTTTTGAGTCTATTTTTAAATGTGACGATGTTTTCATTTTTTCTTGGTGTCAACGCTGATGTTGTTCCACAATTTAGGCCCACTAATAGAAAAAGCCTTTTCGCCAAGCGACAATCTGACTGTGGTTGTCTCAAGGAGTTTCGCGTCTACTGATCTCAAAGTAAATGATGGCTGGCATGATTCCACTAGCTCTGAAAGATATTCTGGGGCTAGCACGTTTAAAAGCACAAAGTCTTGAAGTCTGTTATTTCCTGAATGAAAAGCCCTTGGATGCAATTGTGTGATTAATCTGGCTGATCTATTTTGAATTTTCCCTGAAACGACTTAGAGTACATTTTGGAATTCCAAATAACAATGAATTACAGTAACCAAGTCTCCTAGTAATAAATGTGCAAGAATTTTTGTCGTTTTGATTTATCAAATTTCTTATTTTTCCCATAGTTTTGAGATGGAAAGAGCAGCTTGGCAGACTTTAGTAACACGACTTTACATCGAGAGATCAGAATTGAAATAAGCACCCACGTTTCTCACTCTTCCCGGGCATTCAAATTTGACTCTTGAGTCACCCACATTTAGGGAATCTAATTTAGTACAATGTCTTTGTTGTTTTGTTCCCAAAAGAATAATTTGTGTTTTGGAGTAATTTAGTTTGAGCTTAATGACACTCAGCGTGAGTGAGGAAAAGAGAGGCGGGGGGGGGGGGGGGAGGACTTGATGTCTGGTATATCTCCTGTTCAACTCTACATGTTGTCTAGTTATTATTGGGAAAAGAGATAGAGGGAAGGAGTGAAATGGAGAGAGGGAGAGAGGGGAGGACTTGATGTCTGGTCTGGTATATCTCCTGTTCAACTCTACACGTTGTCTAGTTATTATTAGGAAAAGAGATAGAGGGAACGAGTGAAATGGAGAGAGAGGGAGAGAGAGAGAGAGAGAGAGAGAGAGAGAGAAGGACTTGATGTACTGGTATATATCTGTTCAACTCTGCATATTGTCTAGTTATTATTAGGAAAAGAGTGAAATAGAGAGAAAGAGAGTGAGTTGTCTACATAATAATTATTGTCTTTCCTATGTGCGAACTTGACCTCAATCCTGCACATCGGGTTTTCGTTGGGTTTCTGACTGGGTTATTGGCTAGGAAGAATAAAAAATGAACGGTACGCCATAATGGCCCACCGGCCTTGACCAAAGAATGTAAAGTTGTACAATGCGAGATGAATGGGCACGAAGTAAAGCTGTTGGATCGCTGAGTCAGGTCTGTGCCCAGCCTGCATCCCTACTCCAGTCTGATCTAGATTTGTAGAGGATTTCGGTAGGATTGGTAGGATGACCTTAGGGGCTCCGGTTAGTTAACATCAGACCGATGTCGGTGCAATGTCGGAACAGCGGATCTACGTAGGAACGACGTCATTACTATGTCGAGATTTAACGCCAATCCTACGGTTAGGAGACGGATTTGCGTAGGACTTCAGGTTGGGTTTTGTCTGGGTTTTAGTGTGAGATACGGATGGTGGAGTTAAGTGGGACCGCGCACACTGGGGAGATGGAAACAAGTTTGTTGCAGTAGCTTGGGTGCATCGAAACTGTCTTACCAAGAATCAGTTGGTGGAAACAGATCTCGCACACGGAGTCAAAACCGACGCAAACAGACTTGGCTCTTTGTGCTGGCAGCCTAAAGCCGTGTTTTCATGTATACGGAAACGGAAACGGCTACGGAAAATGTCAAAAACGCTTCAAGTAATGAAATAGAAGGAATATTTTCTTGTGTACCAAGTCCGCACGCTAGGCAACACTCTTGCTTTTTACTACTTGATGGATTTTTTTTACCTTTCCGTTTCCGGACACATGAAAACACGGCTTAAGAATACAGGCTGAAATAACGGCCTGTCGCGACCATAGTTCTGGTTTGTTCCAACACCACATTTTGCGCAACTGCGAAATTCGGCGTTAAACGTTTGCGGCTTTAGTATTATCATGTAATAGAGAGTTAGAATAAATCGGAACTGTGAAACAGCTTGGTAAATGCCAAAACGCATCTTAAACCTGTGTCAGAGTGTGCATTTGTTATACCTTTATACTAAAAGACCTCCAGTTTTTTAGATAATGGAGTGAGATAGAACAAACGAGAACTAAGGTCGCACGTTATCTGTGGCGTATTTGAACTTGACCTGGTTCACCTTGGGTTAACTCTCTGGACCCCTTACAACTTCGCTGACTTTGCATATCTACAACAGTGATTCTTAACCCTTTGAAAATCTATTTCTCGCCACAGTCATGGATGGCTCAAACACACACTTTTCTCAAAAGTAGAAATTTGGCACTTGTAACGTGTTTCTATTTTTGCCCCTCATAAAAGTAGTGTGCGAGTAGATCTCTTGGCAAAAACATCAACCGAGTATTACACTGTCTGAGGTGTGTCGATGCCTTCTCGTGGCTCGTTGGCTTTGGCTCATGCCAGATGGTGAGGTAAGCCGGCCAGGTTCCCTACGTCAATCTGACGTAGTTTTGTATAGGATTTCCCTCGTGTTGGTAATGTTTACATTAGGGGGAGGATTCCCAGCATCAAACCGACGTCGGTGCGATGTGGTAACGAGCGGATCCACATAGGAACGATGTCATTTCTATGTGCAAACGTGACGTCAATCCTCTGCATTGGATAAATTATTCTGTCTGTGTCTCTGGATAAAGCTGGGACATAGCAAGTGTTAATGGAATACTTACACCGCGCCTTCCACTAACTTTGAATGACTATCTGAAAGGGCCAAAGCTGATGCAAAATTTGACTTAGCCACTTTGGCAAAAACGCCCTCCGATTTCCATCGAGTTTGGTGGCTGGGGAAAGGATGCCGAGCGATGACATTTTATTTAATACACACTTTCTCTTCTCAAAAGTAGGAAATTTGATCTTCAACCCCTCACGAAATAGTGTGCGGGTAGATCTATCGGCAGAAAAGCGGACACGGTGGCCTAGAGACAAGATGCTCGCCTCTCATGCCAAAGGTCCCGGGTTCAAATCCCGGTCGGTGCAGGCATGTTGGAATTTTGACATTTTTCTCATATTTTCGTGTCTCTGATCCTTTGGTAGGTAGGATCGAGCATCTAGTCTTCTCGGATAAGAACGGAAAATTCGGAGGGCCCGTGTATACGTTGAGCACGTTAAAGATACGCTGGCAGTTGGAAATCGAAAAGAGCAGGCCGAACAGGCAAAATTCTAAAAAACGAATCCCTACCACAAGAAAATAAAAATGAGATAAGTGAGGTGTAAATGCCAAGGGCAGCGAACCTCTTGAAATGAAGACCTAAACACTCTATCGGCAGAAACATCAGCCTAGCATTACACTGTAATTTACAGGTAGCTTAAGGCATCCTTGTGGCTCCAAGGTTTTAACTCATGCTAGATGGTGAGGTAACCCAGTCAGCGCCCCTGCATCAGTGTGACGGAGATTTATATAGGATTTCGGACGGATTGGTAACTGTAGGATCACTGTAGGGGTGGGTTCCCAACATCAAATCGACGTCGACGAGATGCCGTAACCAGCGGATCTAAGTAAGAACGATGCCATTCCAATGTACAGACTTGACGTCAATCCTGTATGTCGGACTTTCATGGCTGGGTATACTTGCACACATTTCTCAAACGTATGAAGTTTTGTACAAAACGTGTTTAGAGTTTTAATCCCTCACAGAACAGCTGGCGAGTAGATCTAATTGGCACAAATAACAGCCTATCACTACAGGTGGCTGAACCCTGCCAACATCCTTGCGTCAATTGAACGTAGATTTATACAGAATTGGTAATGTTTATCTCAGAGGCGGATTCCCCACATCAAACTGTTGTAAGTAAGACGTCGAATCCAGCGGATCTACATAGAAACGATGCCATTTTGCTGACTGGCTTTAAAATTTTGCACAAAGCGTGTTCTGATTTTCAACCCCTCACCAAATAGTGTGCGGGTAGATCTATAATTGGTAGGAATACATTTAACAGCCAAGCATTACAGATGACTCAAGGTGTTCTTATGTGGCTCGTACGTTTTGTCTCGGCACGCGAGACCGACGGTGAGGTAAGGTAAAAAGTGCGTCGGAGCGGCAAACAGAATTGCTAGTGTCTGGAGGCGAATTAAATTTGACCTCGACTCGGTTCACCAGCGCTGCATGCCGTGTTATGAATGGGAAAAGACTGTACAAGCTGAAAACAGAATTTTTCAGGAAAAAATGTTTTGGCATTTGGCGTCGCTCTGTTCTCCCAGCCAGCACCCTACGTCAGTCCGACGTAGTATTTCCGTAGGATTGGTAGGATTACCGCTGGGGTGGGTCCCTACTTCAAACCGACGCCGGAGCGACGTCATAACCAGCGGATCTGCGCAGGAACGAGATTATTCCTGTGTGTGCAAAACTTGACAATCAGGCCTGTGTGTCGGAATTCCGTATGGTTTGCTAGTTGCTTTGGCCAATTTTCATTTTATGATAACCGAAAAAAAAAAATGTTAGTTACAAAATGATAACTAAGATGGAAAGATAGTGCACGTTTCACTCTGTATGAAATAAGAGAGAGATGTAAATTACTTTATTATCTCCTGAGGGAAATTCACTTTCACAGAGTGTTTAGGAGCTCATGCATGAGCACATAGATCTTGCGCATTATTACACAAACATATCGTAATTCAATAACAGGTTTACCAAAGCCAAAGACTGGCCGTGCAGGTTTTTTCTTCTTTCTGTATGACTGTGAGAATAGGAATATGAGCGAAAGGCGTCGATGAAGGTAGTCTGAGTTTTTTGTTGTTGTAGTTATTGTTGTTGTAGTTGAGGTTTCTTCCAGATGAATTAAGCGGACGTTTTTCTGTTTTATTGTAGTGTGGCCGTTCTGAATTTTATCTGTCTGTCTGGTCTGTCTGTCCGCCCGTCCGTACACCAGTACGTCTATATATCTCACTGTCTCGGATTTGTATGAAGTGACATGGCATGGAACCTTGGTAAAATGTGGCCAACATTTGGCTACATGGCATGGAACCTTGGTAAAATGTGGCCAACATTTGGCTATAATCTCTTGTTGAGGCGAATTGTGGAGGACAAAAACGATCTTCTGTATCTTTCTGTGTTTGCTTTCATGTGTATTATTCTGTTGCTCTTGGATGATCTAGAAATTTGATGAAACGGGATGGTGGCTGTCATTTAAGATGGGTATACATTTCTTTATTTGTGTTTGTATAACTCTTTAATCCCATTTGGAAAATTTGCCTATGTGCCATTGCAGCCCAGTTATAACTGGAGCAGGCACGTCGTCGCCACAGTGCAGCGCCAATAAATTTCTTTACACAGGCATTTGAGTATAGATGGTCAAAACTGAAAAAAAAAAAAATGCCGTGTCTAGTTGGGTTACATGCTTTCTTGATGATTGTGTTGTTAATTTTATTCTTGATTGTCACTTTCTCTGAGATTGCCTCCCCATGCTGTAATACAATTCTATACTAAGCCGCATTAAGTCTTGCGTCAACCAGTAAACAGATGTAAGTTTCGAACGAATTGGGTTAATTAAAAAAATAAAGAGAAATGAAATAAACACAGCTTGTTAAAAATCTTTCATTTTTCTAATGACTTGATGTCCTGTCTTGGACAACCAAACAACAAAGGTTCAGAACTTGAACCTCGAAACTGTGAAACGCTAAAACAGATAGAAAAATCACTACTAGTAAAAAAAAAAAAAAAAGGTACCAGATCAGTTTGCACTGAAAAGAAAAAAAAAATAATTTATTAAATTTCACTGTTTGCTTTCATGTGTTTTATTCTGTTGCTCCTGGATGATCTAGAAATTTGATGAAACAGGGGATGGTGGCTGGTCTGTCTTTCTTTCTGTCTGTCCACCCGTTCGTCCGCCCATCCATCTATCCATCCATCCATCCATCTATCCATACTTATAATAAAAATAAGTCTCTTGAAAGCAGCACTTCATTCATAATTATGAAGTTTCAGCCTGTCAGGTCAAGTGTTTTAAATACATGTAGGCTTATTTCTGTCTGGCCAGAAATGCTCATTTATGGGATCAATAGAACTTGAATTAAAGATAACAAGGCTTTTTATTTCATTCAATTATCTCTAGTGGTTCAAAAGTTACAACTGTTTAAAGAATTGTTTGCAAGACTTGCAGCCTAGTTATTATACTGCTATGCTTTCAATAGTGGCCTTATGGAACAAGAAAATTTATGTTAACCTTTTGAATACTGACACTGTGAAAGCCAGATTTTCTCAAGTCCAGTTTATATTGAGATTCACTTATTTCGGTTATTTCAGTGGCAAATATGATTCTTCACCAGGCTATTAATCTGTGTTTGAAAGCTGGTCACGTAGAAACAAAAGCTATAACTGACAGAGCAGTAAAGAGTTACCAGCACTGGTTTTTCAGTACTGAAAGAATTAAGAAGTGAATTTGACCGAGATTAGCTCATACCGTCTTTTGTCGGTATTGCGTTCTCAAAGTCTTCTAATTCTCTACACGCCTGACAACTTCGCTGAGTTACATGTCAAAAAGCAGGGCACGGAACACGGTTGATTTGCTACGCAGTTTGTGTGCAAGGCAGTTTTCTTCGATACATTTTGTACGTGTTCTGATCTACTGGCTATCGGTGGTGGTTGAGTGTTGTTTTTGTTTACTTTTGTCGTTTTTCGGTCAAGGTCGCGGGGGGGGGGGTGGACTCATAAAAACATGTTATTATGTGCCATGCAGTGATAATAATAATAATAATAAGAGCATTTATATAGCGACTTTCGCCGAGGCCTCAAGGCGCTTAACATTGTCCACCATACGCGCACACACACATACTGAAGAACGGTCACACACACACAATCATTTATCTAAATATTTTTTAAACAGGTGAGGTTTTAGTTGTTTTTTTAAAACTCTCTACACTGCATGCTGATCTCAGGGAATTTGGTAGTGAGTTCCATAATGCAGGTCCAATTTTACTAAATGACCTGTCGCCGAACGTTTTGAGGTTGCACCTAGGTTCCACCAAGAGCCTCGAGTCTTGAGATCTCAGGGCCCTGGGAGGAGCATAGGGACAGAGAAGTTCACTGATGTACGGTATGTAGGTGCAGTTGAGTGAAAATAATGAGCTTACACATGCATACATTTAGGGACTAATTAATGTTGTTTGAGCTCAATGAGTCAAAGACTGGCCGTGCACATTTTTTTCTTTTTGTATGGGTGAGAATGAGAACGTGGAGGAGAGGCGGTCGCGGTGTTCGCCGTTTGATGTGATGGTTTTATTGTTGTGGTTGGCTTTGCTATTGTTGTCGCTTCGTCCAGTAAATTCTGTGGAAGATATTATATATCTGTTTCATTGTAATACTGCTGTTCCCAATTCTATCTGTCTGTCTGTCTCTAAGCGAACCTGTCTTCCTGTCTGTCTCTCTCTCTCTCTATCTATCGGCCTGTGTGTGTGTGTGTGTCTCTATCTGTTCGTCCATCAGACCGCCCGACCCCCGGCTATCTATCTCTCTATCTATCTATCTATCTATCTATCTATCTATCTATCTATCTATCTATCTATCTATCTATCTATCTATCCGTCTGTTCGTTCGTCCGTCCGTCCGTCCGACCGTCCGTCTGTCTGTCGTCTGTCCACCCGTCCACCCACCCACACATTCACCCATCCAGCCATCTTTCCGTCCACCCGTCCATCCAACCACCCACCCATCCATCCATCCATCCATCCATCCGTCCACCCGTCCATCCAACCAACCACCCATCCATCCATCCATCCATCCACCTCTGTCCGTCTGCCTCTATGCCCATCTGTCTGCTTCCACAAAAAGAAAAGAAAAAAAAAAACACGTAACTGTATTGCACCGTTGTGTTTGTATTTCTTCTGACCTTTCAGAACAGCAAAACATGCTATTCGACACATTTTTACACCTGGAGATTACACGATATTTTTTTTCTTCGTCTTTTATTTCCTCTGTACACACAATTTTGAAAAGTCGGTGAGCTTATTTTGAAAACCTTGTCCTATTTAAACAGTCTAAAGACCCAATTATTGTTTGTCCTAGAGACGGGAGAGCCGAATCAGCAAGATGACAATGAGTGTAGGAATTCGGTCGGGTCACGTTACCTACAACACGGTGTTGATAAGCTTTTATCGTCGCAGTTAGCCATCTGTCTGTGTACGGCGTCTGTAGCCACATTGATAACCCAACCAGCAACCTTATGGATGTCCGACGCGTAGGATTGGCGTTGTTTGCACGTAGGAATGACATTGTTCCTACGCGGATCCGCTGGTTACGACACGACGCCGACCTCGATTTGAGGTAGGGAACCGCCCTTACGGTAATTCTAACAATCCTACGGAAAAACTTATAGAAATCTACGTCGGACTGATGTAGGGAAGGTGGCTGGGCAGCCAGTTTCTGGGACCATCCGTAAGGTACATGATACGCTTGAGATTGGCGATTTTTTTAATCCCCCCCCCCTTCCTTCTCAAACCATGTTCGCTCTTAACACACATTACTTCATCTCCCCCCCCCCCCCACCTCCTACTGCTGGTGGTTGGTGGGTGCTGCTGATAGGGTATCCTTCTATCCTATCATTCTGTTATATTGTCCCTATCGTCGTGCTTTTTACCACCACCGTGTGAGAGTTATCGTGTGGACCTGCTTTCTTCAAACGCAAACCTTCCCGTACGGGCGTAAGACAGTTTGATAAATGTCCATGATAAGGCTTCTATCAGTATCTGTGTGTCTGTCTATGTCTGTCTGTTTGTCTGTCTGTCTGGCTGCTGACCAGCCCCACCCGCCCGCTCGTCCGTCTGTCTGTCTGTCTGTCTGTATGTCCACTCATCCGTCCATCCGTCCATCCATCCACCTATCCATTCATCCACCCTTCCATCCATCCATCCATCGATCCATCCATCCATCCATCGATCCATCCATCCATCCATCCATTCACCCACCCATCCATCCATTCATCCATTCATCCACCCATCTATCCACCCATCCATTCATCCATCCATTCTTCCGTCCATCCATCCGTCCATCCATCCATTCTTCCATCCATCCATTCTTCCATCCATCCATCCAGCCATCCATCCATCCATCCAGCCATCCATCCATCCATCCATCCATCCATCCAGCCATCCATCCATCCATCCATCCATCCATCCATCCATCCATCCAGCCATCCATCCATCCATCCATCCAGCCATCCATCCATCCATCCATCCATCCATCCATCCATTCTTCCATCCATCCATCCAGCCATCCATCCATCCATCCAGCCATCCATCCATCCGTCCATCCATCCATTCTTCCATCCATCCATCCAGCCATCCATCCATCCGTCCATCCATCCATTCTTCCATCCATCCATCCAGCCATCCATCCATCCGTCCATCCATCCATTCTTCCATCCAGCCATCCATCCATCCGTCCATCCATCCATTCTTCCGTCCATCCATCCGTCCATCCATCCATTCTTCCATCCATCCATTCTTCCATCCATCCATCCAGCCATCCATCCATCCGTCCGTCCGTCCATCCATTCTTCCATCCATCCATCCATCCATCCATCCAGCCATCCATCCGTCCGTCCGTCCGTCCGTCCGCTCAAACTCAAACCCTCCCGTACAAAGCTAAGACAATGAAATGATGAGATAAAGTCGTGGTGTTCTTAAATAATAAAGTGACAATTTGCAGGAAATTTTGAATTTAATTAGTGTAGAAAAGTCAATACACATAATTATTGTAACACTCACTAACGTTTTTTTTTTTTTTCATTCCTTAGCAGTGGAAATAACCTGGTCAGATTCGACCTTTCCCACCATTCTATTTCCAATCAGTATTGAAAGGGGAACTTAATCTGTATCGATGCAAATTTCCTATTAACGGGAATCAGGTCACTCGGGTCAGGACTGGTGGTGGCTATGGCTTTTTGGGTCACGGGATTGGAAAGTAGAGTACTACTGGAGGCTTCTTTTGCCATGAAGTCTGAAATCAGTATTAGACTGTTATGTCATGGAAATTGCAATCAAGAGTAGACATTCATTATATCATGGAAATTGAAATCAGTACAATACTAGGTGCTTATTATATCATGGAAATTGAAATCAGTACAATACTCGGTGTTTGTTACATATATATCATGGAAAATGAAATCAGTACAATATTAGGTGTTTGTTACTGCATGTATATCATGGAAATTGAAATCAGTACAATACTCGGTGTTTGTTACATGTATATCATGGAAACTGAAATCAGTACAACGCTAAGTGCTTGTTATATCAAGGAAATTGAAATCATTACTAGGCGGCTATTTTGTCAAGAAAGTTGAAATCAAATACTAGGCGCTTCATATGTCATGGAAATTGAAATCGCCATGCTTGTTATGTCATGAAAATTGTAATCAATGCTAGACTCATAAATTTTCTGTCAAGGAAATTGAAATCATTAATAAACGGCAGTTGGTCAAGGAAGTTGATATTCAATACTAGGCGCTCATTATGCCAAGGAAATTGAAATCATTACTAGATGGCTGTTACGTCAAGGAAACTGAAATCAATACTAGACGTTCCTTATGCATGGGAATCACCAGTTACTTGCTTTACGACGTGGATATTGAAAGACCGTGTACTTCTTGTGTCATGGAAATTGACATTATGACCTTCTTATATCATGGAAATTTAGATACTTCAGGCTTTGTACATCTTGGACATTCAGATGCCAGTGGCTGTTTAGGTGGTTAGATAGGGGGTTGTAGCAGGACTTGGAACAAGGTTAAAATATGGCAGAAATGAGAGAGTGAGAAGAGAGAGAGAGAGAAAGAAAGAGAGAGAGAGAGAGAGAGGGAGAGAGAGAGAGAGGGAGGGAGAGACAGAGAGAGGGAGAGAGAGAGAGAGAGAGAGAGAGGGAGGGAGAGAGAGAGGGAGAGAGAGAGAGAGAGGGAGAGAGAGAGAGAGGGAGAGAGAGAGAGAGAGGGAGGGAGAGAGAGAGAGAGGGAGGGAGAGGAGGGAGAGAGGGAGAGAGAGAGAGAGCGACAGAGAGAGAGAGAGAGAGGGAGGGAGAGAGAGAGCGACAGAGAGAGAGAATGAATGTGTGCGGTCATTTTGCATTTGTTAAGTGTTTGATTGATTGATTAATCAATGGATTTATGTTGTGATATTGTACTTCACAGATCCAATCTTTCACTGATCATGGTGGCTTTGAGTAAGGATCCGGTCACACAAGTGGCTGTCAAGTCTTCTGAGGTAAGTCTGATAATTCAGCAGGTAATGTGGTGTGGGTGATATGACAACAGTATTGAATGGAGGTGGGGACACAGACGTAAAGGACACCAGCAGTCATACATTGCATAACATGACACGGCCATAATATGATATGAGATGAATGTCATATGATTTAATATGTTTTGATATCATGTGATGTCATGTCAGTAAGAGAGAGATAGAAAGAAAGGGAGAGACAGAGAGAGATAGAGAAAGAAAGGGAGAGAGAAAGACCAGAGAGAGAGAGAGAAAAAGGGGGAAATAGAGATACAAGATGTATGGGATAATAATATATAATATTGTATTTGAAATAACAGAATATTACATTATATATTTATAAGATAATACGAGGCGATGGCACAGAATATAAAACGTTGCAGTGGCCAAAGATCAAAACATCGAGGAAAAAGACAGTTGAGATGAAAATGTGCCATTTGCTAATTAAAAGCTATGGCAAATCTAATACTCTGAGTAGCAAATATCGAAATTTGATATCGAGCTCTAATGATCGTTTTGCATTGGTGCAGTGGTACCATGGTATATTTCCAATTTTTTGCTGGAGCCTGAGTAATAAGCTTCGCCCTACGTTGTGGGTCTAACGTACACAGGAACAATTAGAAATGTATTGTAATTGTCTTATTTCTGGGAATTTATTCTTGAAATTCCTGGTATACCTGAATGATGTCATTGCCCATCTACCCATAGTTTTGAAATTTTAAATTATGCACATCTGGGCCTCACCAGTGCACATGCATTTTTACTATTCCCACCCACATGTCCTAGGGTCTCACAGACATTATAGTTCTAAAGGGGTTTTGAATGTAGGATTTTATTGTCATATCTTTAGTTGTACATCATGGGGTCTCAGACACACCACACTCCTAAAGAGGATTGTATTGTTATATCCCTACTTGTATGTTCTGGGGCCTGACAGTTCTCATACTTTTAAATAGTGCATTGTAATAAAATTGTTCTTTAGGAGTACGGTGTCAATCAGACACCATGACGTATGCCATGCATAGTTTTTAGTGATGTACGGCGAAGAATAATATTTGTTTAAAAATGTCCTCAGGTTCGCATCCTGCCAGTGTCCGTCATGATAGGGAAAGGAGGAGGAGGGGAAGGAGGGAAAGAAGTAGGGATGGACGGAGAGGGAGAGGAGGTGGAAGAACACTATCACCAAGAGGAACACAAGATTGATGAAAAGGTGAGTTGTGAAGAAAAAAAATATACCAGAACTTATCTCTTATGAAAGTGTTCCATACTTGATGGTCCCATATCATCACAGTCATAACACAATTGCCTATGTGAGTTTTTGATATTTTTAAGGTAGGGCCCTAGGTAACAGATAAAATAAGGTTAATTTGTTATGAAGTTTTGTATGGAGGTTTCAATGTCTGAATTTGGACACGACACCAATTTTGCGCAAGTCGCAAGATTTGCAAAGCAATGATGCTTTTTCATGCGTACTGAAACTGTTATAAAAATGGCAAAGGTAAATGTGTCATAACTGCGGCGATATGACTTTTGTCTGTCTCTGTGTTCTACAGAATTTGAGATAAAGCCATAGTATGACATAAAAAAGTGTATTCTATCAATCCTGCTAAAGGATATCTGACCTCTGGGAGTGGATTTTAAGCTGTTAAAAAGTTGTACCAACACATTGTAAAGTTTAACAAGAAAAATTCAAAGGGGATTCTCTTGAAACACACAAATGTGGAGATGGAAATAAGTTCAATAGGGCAGTATAATGTACAAAGACGATGACATATAGATACTAAATCACCTCTCTTGTGTAGTAGTTATGTACTTGTTAACTATCATCCCTTATGATATCAGTGGCGTAGCCTGGGTTGCCAGCACCCGGGGCAAGGGAACTACTGCACCCCCTGATCTGTGGGGTGTTTGTACGTGGCAATGTTTATAAATTTCCCCCGTCATGTTGAAAAAGGGAGGGTGCGCTTTTTAAGATTTATTATTTCTAATTTATTTTCTTTTTCTTTTAAAATTTTGCACCCCTAAGAATTTTGTGCTTGGGGCAATCACCCCTGTGCGGGCACCTCACACCCCATCCCACCCTTTCCACTATGCCACTTTTTATGATGGCTAATATTGGTCCCAAAAGAGGTCAGTAAGGCAGTCCAGAGAGTCAGTAAACCCAAAGGGAATCAATTGGGGGGGGGGGGGTGGGCGGGCAATTAAACGTTTGAGATAGAAAGTGCCTTACTGAATGATAATGACAATGATGATGATGATAATGGTATTAATGATGATGACTGTGGTGATGATGGCACTAGTGCTGTTGCTGCTGCTGCCGTTGATGATGATAATTATAATGATGGTGATTATGGTAATGATGATAATGTTGCCAGTGATGATGATGTTGATATTGCTACTAATGATGTTGATGTTGATTCTGCTGATGATGATGTTGACTGTGTAGTGGTGATGATGATGCGATGATCGTGGTTCTGCTGCTGCTGCTGATGTTGATTATGGTGTTGCTGATAGTGATGAAGATGAATGCAGTTGTCATGCTGCTGATGCTGGTGCTGCTGAAATGATGATGAAAATTTTGATACTAGTGAGGATGATGATAGTGGTGGTGCTAGCATTAATAATGGTGATCATGTACTATTTGAAGCCAAAATTGGGCAAAAAGAAAAGGTTGTATGTTGCAAAGCCCCGCGTGAGAAATAAAACCCAAACAATACAAAGCAAACCAAAGAGAAGAGAGAAAATACACAAATTTTCGGCTTTCGCCTTTTTCAAGTGAAAAAAAAACGAACAATAAAAGATATACTATTTGAGCGTTTCAGGATAACAAATCTAAGACTCCAGTCAGAAAACCTGATTTTGATTCCAGGTAGCAGACCAGCAGAAAGTCTTGACTGCCCTCATAGCTGGTGCCATGGCAGGGGCTCTGGCAAAGACAGTGATTGCCCCGCTGGACAGAACAAAAATCAACTTTCAAAGTAAGTAATACTTTGTGTCGAGGGGCTTCTCAGTCTTATATCATCACGGTCATTCCACAGTTGCCTGAGTCATTTTTTTTTGTGTATTTTGAGATGAAATGCTTACCTTAATCAAACAGTCCTGTGGCGCTGTTCAACAATTACATTGTTTTGTTTCGTTGACTTATGAGTTTTTAAACGAAAACTCACATTCACCTCAATCACCATTTTAGACTGTTGTTAGGGGAGAGTATTCTAATGACAAAGCCAAATAGAGAAAATACAGAGATATGTTCACTGTTCAGCTACAGCTTTCTATGTAAAATACTACACTCCCCTAGCAACTGTTACATACCACTATGTTTGAAGTAAACAGTTTTCTTTGATTTTCAAAAAACCCAAAAACATGACTTGGGCAATTATCGAATGACTGTGACGATATTGTCTGGCAATCTGGTTCTAAGGGCTGGTTACCCATCAACTGAGGGCTGTTGCTAGGGGAACAAAGTCTAATAAATTACACAGCGGAATAGAGAAAATACGGAGTTGTGTTCACTGTTCAGTTGTAGCTTACTATGTAATAACAGCCTCAGCGGAGACCCCTTTCAGGGAGGGCAAAAACAATTCCGCTCACGGGAACATAGATGCACTAAAGGCCCATTGCGCACATCGGCCATCTTTGTTGTAAGGATCGACGCATTACCATGGTGATAGTAGCATTGATTTTGATTTGTTAGCTGATTTGTATTGCGAGCACTTGAGTCGGCAAAACAACCAGCAGCGAGCTAAAATTGGTTCACTACAGTAAACAATGACACGTGTGTACATGCACATGGGAGACATTTGGTCAATTCTTTCAATTCCTTTCCTTTGTTTTATACGGATGGTAGGGAATCTGACCAGCTTGGATCCATCCTTTCCACCCCTGTCATAACAATCAACTCAATGCAACCAGCAGGCATTTTAACCCCTAATACATAGCTCGAAGTTACACTCATCAGCTGATCCACCGGCGATCTTAGGTGTCAGAAGAACAAAACAAAAACACTCTACGATGTCATTCGCAATGGGCCAATAAACAACTTATCTTTGCTATTTCCTGCTTCTTTTTATCCATCCAGTTGCCGATAAACCCTTCTCGGCCCGAGAGGCATTGAGGTTCCTCTACAACACTGTTCGCAGATCTGGTGTTTTGTCGTTGTGGAGAGGTAACTCTGCAACACTGGTGAGGATAATTCCGTACGCAGCCATACAGTTCAGCTCCCACGAGCAGTACAAACTTTGGCTCAATTCTTCACACAAAAGAAAGTAAGTTTGATTGTAAAGTGTTGGGGGGGGGGGACACTGTCAAGAAATTTGTGTAAGTGTCAATTACCAATCTCATTTACGTACTTACAAATAAACTTACGTGGATGGGAGAATGGATGGTTGGATGGATGGATGGGTGGATGGACAGATGGACGGATGGATGGATGGATGGGCAGGCTGAGAGGGAAAGCTGGTTTATCACCGGCAAAAAGCCGGGTAACGTGTAGCATGTGATATTTGTTTTACCTTTTCATGATCAGACGTCTGATCGTTTCATTTTGTTTTATTTCTTTGTAGTGTGATATATCTGATTTCTGATATTTGTTTGTTTTTGTGTGGGATATTATGATTTCTGATATTATTAAATATACATTTTTGTTTGGGATAGTTCTGATTTCTGGTATTTGTTTTATATTTTTGCAGCGTGATGCATCAGATTTTTGATAGTTGCTTTTTTCTCTGTGTTCAGACACCTGCCTCCCCATTTGAGATTCCTGGCCGGTTCAATGGCTGGTGTCACTTCCGTTGGCCTTACATACCCTTTAGATTTGTGTCGTGCCAGGATGGCTGTCACTCCCAAAGAAACGTGAGTGTGGGTTGTGCCACTTTGGGCATTTTGTGTTTTGACACAGTGATAATAAAACTTAAAATTTTGTTCATTTCTCGCCATTGTATTTAGGACATATGACGTATGTCCACAGCACACTTACATACACCATTGATTTTAGGACGTACAATGTGCATCCAGAATGCGGCAGTGCAGGGGTTAAAGCTTGGCTCACAAATGTTTAAATTCCAGGAAATGGATTAAGTGATTGATAATCTTGCACTTCAGATGTCTAACATTGTCTAAGATATATCACGGCTGATGATGTGCCATGTGTTTCTAGGCTAAATGGCGTTTCTCTAAAGTCGATGTTAGAGCCCAGATACAGAGGCTCCGGTGTCATTCTGCTTTTAGCTGGCTTTTGGTAGTTTTGCCGAATGGCACGTCTAGATGAAAGGCAAAATGAGACGAAAGCTGAAACACTGTGCGCGCTAAAAGGCACTATGAAGGTTTTTGACATCTTATCGGCTTTTCTGAGATCAAGAGTGATGTCATTCGGCAAAACTGCCGCAAGAGAAACAAAATCAAAGCCATTGTGATCTGGCCGAAACACACAGTGAAGGTTTTTGATACCGTCATGGCTTTTCGGTGAATCAAGACTAACGACATTCAGCAAAAATGCCGAAAGTGAGTGGAAAGCGAAACGAAATGGAAACCATTATGTCTGGGCTCTTAGCTGAATGGAAACATGCAGTGAGGATATTATCAAATGTGTATTATATTCTGTTTATCCCAGGTACAACCATATAGGGGAAGTGTTTATGAAAATGTACCGCCAAGAGGGCTTTCGTTCTATCTACCGTGGCTTCACTCCCACCATGCTGGGCTCTATACCTTACTCTGGTAGTAGTTTCTTCATGTATGAAACGCTGAAGAAAATTCATGCTGGTAGGTGCATACAGAATTTGGTTTTGTGTATGATTTTGTGCCTAGTGATTGTTTTTATATGGTTTTTAATTTTAATTCTTTGAGATGGAAGGGGTGCACAGGTCAGATTGTCATATCCGGGCTGTGCAGGCATGTTGGAAATTGGGATTTTTCTCATATTTTCGTGTCCCTGATCCTATAGGGGGGGGGGGGGGGGGTAGGGGTAGGATCGAGTACCTAGTCTCCTCGGATAAGGACGAAAAAATTCGGAGGGCCCGTGTACACGTTGCGCACGTTAAAGATACCTTGGCAGTTGGAAATCGTAAAGAGCAGGCCGAACAGGCCGCTGCCCGGGCAAAATCAAATTAAAAATTCATCCCTACCAGTCCCTCCCCCTCCCCCCTCATCTCCCCCACCCCCACACACACAAAAAGAAAACAAAAACCGCCGACCGGTGCTGCACTGTGGCGACGACGTGCCTGCTCCAGTTATATCTGGGCTGCAATGGCACAAAGGCAAATTTCCCAAATGGGATTAAAGAGTGATACAAATACAAATACAAATACAAATATTTCCCTTTTAACTGTAGCTACTTTTCAGGAGATGCAAAAAACTGTTTTAGTTTAGCAGGACTGGTCTAGTGGCGATGAATTTTTGAAAGTTTGCTATTTGATTAGTCTTCTGCTTAGGAGTTTGTAATCATGATCTTTCAATGTGGCTTTGAATGTAGTTGAATATATCGTTGCTGTGCTGCACAACTCCCATAACTAACATTTCGAAAATTTTACAGGAGAGCCAAAAAACTGATTTTCTTTGGCTTATTGCCGCCAGCAAATTCTAAAGACAATGGACTTGATTATTGCAATATCGTTATTTATAGGAATTGAGCCATGAGCTCTTGACACAAGGTGCGCCATTGATTTCAGACCCAAAGGACGAAAAAAGGATTTTGGCCAAAAATGTTAGTTATGGTAGTCTTGCAGCATAGCGACGATACGTGAAAATTGATTTTTTTGAATTTTTGAGTTATGACAGTCTAAGGGAGCAGTGATGCTATATGGTGCTGGTTTTGAATAATGGTCATCTGTAAAGTACAGGTACTCTAGTTCAGCTATTTTTGACATTTTTTTTTACTTTTACTCAGTATCTTTGTGATGCTAGATGTAGTTTTCTTGAACTGTAAAATCCAATGTACCCAGACAAAGACAGCCACAGATCTTTAGAATAGTGCAAAAATTGATTTGAAATAGTATGGAATTCTGTCCCTGAGAGATTGGGAGATATTTCTTCATTTGAGAAATTCAAAACAGAGCTAAAATCAGTCTTGTATTGGAACTGTCTACTGACTGACTGAAGAATGTCTCCCGCGAGCTGTGTTTGTTCTGTATAGCATGAAAGTATATGTGAGCGAGCCCCACAAACCTCAACGGAAGTCGCAAGGAACCAAACGGAGAAAATCGTGATGAAACACAAATGTCCGATTTTTTGGCGATTTTTTTATTTTGGTCCATACTTAAAGTTCAACTATTTTTCTACATTCTGTGAAAATATTAGGACTCAAATCAGCCTCTAAATATGATAAATATTGCTTTTAATGCCTTTATTTTTGCCTTTGACACCGAATATCACGGCAATAACGGGGTTCATTGAACTCCCGATACGTCAAAATCAATGAACCTATTGTCACAAAATGTTTACAGAGCTTGTATCATTTATATTGGCAATGACATGCAAAATTTCAAACCCGTAGGTTAATAACAAATACCCTCTGCTGAGGAGATGGTAAGGCCACCCATCTTGCCAAGAGCGAACATTGCTCCTCCATCTTTAATAGCGATTTTCTCGGAAGTTATTTCCGTTTTTGACCGGGAGGTAGGTGTTTTTAAAAAGCCATAACTTTGCAATAAAAAGGAGAATTACAATAATTTTTACACCAAATTAAAGATGAGACTTCATATTTTATGGTGATATCCATGACTGAAAACTGAAAAAATGCGACTTCCATTGAGGTTAGTGGGGCTTGCTCACATATCATAATTATTTGTCGGTACATGTGTGAGAAAGGGAGAATTTACTATTATGTTGTAAAGTGCTTTGGGTCCATTTTAGGGAGACCCGTGCCATATAAATGTACCAGGACTCCATCATAAATGTCAAAATATAAAAATACATATGAAAAATGGAGTCTACAAGGTGGAGTAGAATACTAAGACAATGTTTTCTATAGTAACAGCTGCACAGCTAGATTCAGCAAGTGCATGCACAGAACATTTTGTTAATGAATCCCATTGACGTGCTCGTAAGCAGGAAGTGATGATGTCATGGGCTCATATGTCTGTAAAATAAGAGGATTGGTGATGAAATTAGCAACACAAACTACCAAGCAACCTCAAATTCCCCCCCCCCTCCCTCACCCCCCCCTCCTTCACCCCCCCTCCCTCACACCCCCCCCCCCCCCCCCCAAAACGCCGACCGGTGCTGCACTGTGGCGACGACGTGCCTGCTCCAGTTATTACTGGGCTGCAGTAGCACAAAGGCAAATTTCCCAAATGGGATTAAAGAGTTATACAAATACAAATACAAATAAATACATCTCCTTCATTTTAACCCTCACCCTGTGAGGGGTGGCAATTGTCGGTATTTACTCGCAAGCGCTCACCACGCACGGGCGGCAAAAGTTGGGAAGGTCAAGCTGACCGCGCCACGCCCAAGCCGTATTTTCACGCATCAGGTCACTGACCTTTTTGAGACGTAACCACCGTCTTATTGTTCACTGTATCTCTTCTAAATCAAACACATTGTGACATGGACATGTTAACCAGTGAACCACTGGTCGGAATCACAAAGACTAAGCTTTCAAAGGCTCTCCCCACACTTTCAAAAGATGTAACATCGACATGCGAACTGTTGCTCAACAAATTTGCAATATTATCTCATTTTCTCACAAGCTGACCACCATCTGGAGTTGTCTGTATCTAAGAACCAATCAGAAACAAGCTCTGAAATAATCTTTGCCCCAAATGCCCACATTGGTTTATTAGTATGTGTCAATCAGGATGAAACCATTTGTGTAGGGCTTGGGAGGGCGTGGCTAGTTATCATGCTTTGTTCTGACGAAAACTACAGCTGTCAGTTTGGAATCATAAGTCAGATCATTGGTTAGAGACTGACAGACTAAGAATTTGCTGGTTAATTCATTATCAAGCGGGATAAGGCATAGCAGCGAATGTTTTCATACCGATCAATAAAAACCGAACCACGTGGACAGAGTTTGTGGTCATCGCATAGCGGCACGGGTCGGTGACCCCAGATAAGATTCTCCGTGAGTAAGGTGCAGCGGGCTTTACGGGTAGCACGCGGGGTATGGGTTAAGTCTCCAAATCTGAAATAGAACCTTCTGCAGGTCAAAAGCAAGGCACCTTCAAATTTTCACACAAATCCGAACTGTATGAACAATGGCAGGTCTTGTTGAAAATCCTGGGAGTTTTTTTATAGTACAGTTGTCATGAAAAATTATTGGAAAGAATATGTCAAAACTAGAGGAAACAATAATTGGGTTTTCATTAAACGAACTTGAGAGGAGAAACGAGAGAAGAAAGATGGAACAAAAGCGAGGTCAGAGTGGATTAAGGATTTCTTTTTCTCTACCACAGAAACGCATTTAGGCAGAGACCCCAACCCAGTGGAAAGGATGTGCTTTGGTGCCATTGCCGGCATGGTGGGCCAGTCAGCGTCGTATCCACTGGATATTGTCCGACGACGGATGCAAACTGCTGGTATGTAGATGTGTTCATTTTGTCATCCCTGTCACATACTGACGTATCAATAATTTTCCCATTTTTACTCGAGAGAGTTTCAGAATTTTGGTCAAAGTAAAATTTTTGATTTAGAATCAAGCGTGTGGCAAAAATGCTCCTGCTTATAATTTCAGAACTATTAAAAATACCGATAGGTCACTTTGTGACATTATAGATCTCACTATGAGCAATGAGAAGGTAGGCGTTACTCAAAACCACAAAAATTTTCCATGTGCGAATAGTTGAGGCGGATGATGATTTGTTTGTGCATTGAGGTCGGCTTGAGTAAGTATGTAAAGTCACAATAATTATATTTATGAAGTGTACAATTTCTGCGATATCATCAGATAGGCTTTGGTTCATACAAGCTGCATTTTATTCATATTTTTGCAACAATGTTAAATTGTAGGATCACATAGAAATTAAATTATACAGACTGAAACTGTCAAATACTCCATGCAAAATGCTGTTGATAGTTGTAGAATGTCCAGGAGTTATCATGGACATTCACCATTCCAGAGAGAGAGGGAGAGACAGAGAGAGAGAGTGTGTGTGTGTGTGTGTGTGCAAGAGAGAGAGAGACAGAGAAAGAGAGAGTGCGTGTGTGTGTGTGTGTGCATGAGAGAGAGAGAGACAGACATAGTGAGAGAGAGAGGGAGGGAGAGAGGAGAGAGAGAGAGAGAGGAAGGGAGAGAGAAAAAGAGAGGGAGGGAGAGAGAGAGGGAGGGAGGGAAAGAGAGAGAGAGTGAGTGAATGAAAATCCAAGCATGTGAAAGGTGTCTTTGGGTATGGGTGTCAGGGATGTTGAAGATCACCAAAATTGAGGGTACATACTGTTATTTAATGGAAGAACCAAACCAACATCATCACCATCATCATCATCATCACCACTACTTTCAAACTCCAACCTCTTCTTCATTGCTCAGGTGTGACAGGACACAGCCATGACTACACTACTATCTTGGGCACCATCGGAAGCATCATGCGAGAGGAAGGCTTCATACGCGGCATGTACAAGGGACTCAGTATGAACTGGATCAAAGGTCCCATCGCCGTGGGCATCAGCTTTAGCACGTTTGACACCCTGAAATATTTCTTAAGACAGTTACCCTATTTCCAAGAAAGGCAGGATGGAACGTGATGTTCGTCAAGGATTTTAAGTTGTTTTGGAACTTAATCTGTGACTTTGTTATTGCTTGTGATTTCCTTCAAGTACAGGCTGTGAATAATTCAGGAGAGGATTTTGTAGGTGACAGAAAATTGGTCTACTGCTGGTCTCGAGATAAAACAACGAAGCTAATGAGTGCGTGTTGAGGTCTTTATTTGCGGAGGATGCCCTTGACATTTGGTCATCGTTTCCCAAGTACATAGTGACTCAAAATTTTGAAAAATCTATTTTTATACATGTATGTTCATATATATTCAAAGCCGCATTGAATGGTCTTGATTCTGGACTCCTACCCGGAAAAATAATCGAGTAACAAACTTTCAAAAAGTCATTGCCACTAGACCAGTTGTGCTAAAATGAAATAGATTTTTTACTTCTCCGGAAAAATAATCAAAACTAGTTTAGTTACTGCAGCGTTGGGGAATGATGAAGATTTGTACCTTTTCTTTTTTCATGTTCTGGATTTTGTTGCTGTTGTTTTTGTTGTTCTCTTGGCTGTCTTAGCCCTCAGAAGGGCTCCCATATGGGCTGCTTTCTCCTCTTCCTTCTTTCCCCGGAGTGATTAGAATGAACACATTTTTGTTGTTGTTTACTTTTTCTGAAGTCCATGACAAAGTAGTCTTGGGTTTGCCAGGTAAGATGTGAAAAATTTCTCAACAGAGCTTATTTTGTTTTGTTTATTCGTTTTGTTTGTTTGTTACTGAAGACCATAATACAGTAGTTATAGTCTAGTTAGGTAAAATTTTGTGAAAAAAAAAAAGACTTTAAATAAGAATGAATTTTAAAAATTTTTCTGAAGTCTATAACAATTGTTTTTGTGGTAACTTTTTGAGAAAAGCTTAGTGATTGAGTGGTGAGAATGAAATGTATTTTTTTTTCCGTTTTTTTTTTTCATTCTGAAATCAATAACAAATTATTCCTAGGTTTGTCAGGTAACATTTTGAGAAAAGCTTTTTGACATCGACAGAGTTATTAGAGTGAATTTTTTTTTTTTTTTTATCGTGACAACTTGGTGGCAGGTTTGTGAGTTAGGTAAAGTTTTGTGCGTATGAAGCTTTTGAACAATACCTCAGAAGGATTGTGTAACATTATATGTAAGCAGCACATTGGCCGAGTCAGGAATCGGAAAAAGACTTCTTCATGCGGGGCTATACCTGCCGAGGATCAGGTTTGGAGGTTGTTCCTTCCTTGACTGTGAAGACGACGAGGCACCCTACCCAAAATATATGATCTTGGAGTTTTACTACCCCGCCTGGCAACTGCCCCCCTCCTACTGACTCCCAGACAGAGGCTGGACTTCTGACCAAGAACAAGGAAACAACTTAACCAGAGAGTAGTTTTGATTTGGGAACAACGCCCTACGAGAGCTTGCCTTGCCAATTTGTGTTTGTGAATATTGAACCAAAAAATTTGTTTTTCATTTTCCGTTTGTAATAAACCAACTTGATCCCCAAGACAAGTGACATGATATATTTGCTTGGGATTGGCCGTCCAAGCAGGAATCAATGTGTGAAGCGATTGCCAATTGTGAAACAGGGAGACATTTTGCCCCAGATAGAGCAAAATGAATGGTTTGTCATGAAGCCTCATGTTCGAGGCTGATGGATGTCTTTGTAATGTTATGGATTCTCAGATTCCGAAATTTGTAATGTGTGTCAGATTTTGAAAACCTTGGTATCAGTGGTGCCTAAACTAGATTAACTTTCTTGCTGCCACGGGGCAGATATATCCATCAAATGTTATGGGAGACTGCCACATGGCCTATATATTGGCCAACACTGTTCTGCCATGTTTTGCACTCCTAATTTCCTACTAACTCTTGCTGTCTTTCTATCCGATAATCCATTATTCTGATAGCTTAAAGGAAGGAAGGGCATCTGCGCTTGGCAGCAAAAAGGTTAATCCTGGCCAGCCTAAGCATTTTGAACATAAAGACAGCCCATGCTGGACCAGGCGCCTCAGTTACTCTTTCATAGAAAAGCATATGGCAGCCCCAACCAAACTTGATAACCTTACGGTAACACAATTTAGATCACAGCTGCAATGTCAGATGAGAAAAACTTTTCGAATAAAAGCCTGTTGATCTGAATGGGCCCTGCCTCTTTGGGCAAAATAATAGGAAAATGGATAGTAAAAAAAAAATTGTGGAATACCCACGGACACGTGGGTGAACATTTTTTTTTAAAGATGACTAAAATTTGATCTTGGGGCATCCATCCCTAACTAGGCTGACCAGGATTAATGTGAAGAAGTTTTTGAGGCCCTCTATGTGCTTCAAGACTGTGCTTGAAAGTATAATGTCAGGAGTGAAAATTAGCCTTTGTGCTCTTGAGATCTCTTGAAGAAAGGGGGATGTTTGTTAGAGTGTTCATGATTTCAAGAAAGTTTGGGAACCCTTGGGCTTTATTGTATGATTATGCAATGAACTTCAAAATTTACTAACACAGCCATGCTTCCTTTGCTGGATTGACTCCATGTGATTTCCAGTGTAATCTTCACATTATCTTTGTAAATACGGACACGTGTGTTTGTTGACCCTAGCTTACTACAATGTAATGTCTCTCTCACATTCGTTGTTAAACATTCACCTCACCAAGAGTTGACAGGAGAAAGAGAAACATGAAGAAACACATGCTTCAAAGCCCTTGTTACAACCCCCTATCCTATGCTCAAAAATGTGTGTTTTGAGGTATATGAATTTTGTGACATCAACTGTTGAGCTATGGCTGTTGTTACTTGTACGTATGCAGACCAAGTGTTTTGCGCTCGGGGGACATACATATACATAACTATCCCCAACCTCGTCTTATCCTCAACCCTAAATCTTATCTCAAATCCCTAACCTTGCCCCCTACCATTTCAACCAAAAACAGGAGGAAACCAAACAGAAAATCTGAGAGAATAATTAATTAAGACAGTTCTTAGGAGTATTTTGGGGGAGCTTTTTAGCTCTGGAGTCACGAAAGGCTTTAAAATATGTACCCCTAGTGCAAAAAACTTCGGGGACGTACGCACTTGTAACCTCAGTTGTTGAGCTATAGAGATACACTTACCATTTTCAACCAGTTTAAACATGGCATCATTTTTCAGTAAGTGAAAAACCTCACAGAGATTTGGAAAAAGGCTCTACAGGCCAGTATATATATGCTTTTTGAAACTTGCCTTTTAACATTTCAAAGAGTGAAACATGGTCTGTCTTTTTATCTGTGTCATAATTTTGTACAATGGATTGATTCTTTTGAAATTGAAAAGAAGATAATCAGGACGCAATACGAAATGTTTTCTGTGTCTCCTGTAAAAATTGTGTTTTTGGTAAATATACGTCCTTTTCCCTTAGAAAGGTAGTGTGACTTGCAGCTCATTTTGGTTGATCATATCACATCAAGTGTCACATGTACTCTCAAAATGGCAATTTATGTACTGTACTAATCTTGTTCCCTGCTCAGTGACTCTAAAATGTCATTCCCCATAGTGACCAGATCTCAACCTGGACCACATTTTGAAAACCACATTAGTGAATGAATGGGATGTAGAGGAATGTTTAGGACAATTTCTTAGCCCCAGCATTAAAACGCTGTCATGTATTTTGCACAACTGCAGATGACCAACTCTTTTCATGCTAAATATACTCATGAACTCCTGGAAAGAATTTTTTTTTTTTTATGCACTGATTAAAGGGATGTATTTCAAATGTTTCTAACTATAAATTCATTTAAAATAAAGGTAAGCAAGTTTTGTTTTTCTTCTTGTGCTGTCAATGGTCCGGCTCTATGAATGACAAAAGTACCTCTTGGAAATGACTTGGTTCTAATTTTAGTCACCACTGCATTATTTACCTGACTGTGATGGTTAGGTTAATGACGCTAACCAGGGTTATCTTTTCTGTCCGGGGCTTATGTACTAAAAAGAAGGAAGAGCTGCGATAGGAATGTTTCTAAGTAACGCCAAATGTAGAAAAATAGTCAGTTGTGTTCAGTTTTTAGAAATATTTCACTTTAACCTCAACAGTATGAACTAACAATGCCTGTGTGTCGTGTAGCATCAAGTTGATAATTGATGGAGGCGATAGAAGAGACTTGGGTCAAATTAAGATACCGGTTTATGCAGAATATGTATATATGTGATTATGTGTATCATTTATGATTATGTGTGTGATTGTGTTGCGCTGTTGTCAATGTTGTAGTTATTTGGTTGTATTTTTGTTGTTTTTTTCATTTATGTGCATGCAACTGAGGGTGTATGGATTTGTAGTTCATTAGGAAATCCATCAGTGATATTGCTGGGCCATTAGCTATTATACATATAATTATATATATATATAAATCTACAGTTCAGCAGTGAAACATTGAATTTTGCTGGGCAATGTGCTACTGCAAATAAGGTCGAAAATGCTGCTGTAAGACACTGAATTTGCTAGGTCTTGTCGAATTTGCGGGGTCATGTGCCATAGTAAATGTAGATCTACAATGGTGCTGTGAAAACACTAAATTTAATGTGCCATGTGCTGCTGTAAATTCAGATCTGCAGTTCAACAATAAAGTTTGCATTTGCAGCACACCATACTGAAGTCAGCCGACAGTTCTACAGTAAAATATTGACCATGTGGGTTCCTCCAGCCCAGGTGTACAGTGTAGTACATGCCATAGTATGTACACATACAAATCTTAATGTCTTACAGTGCGACATTGAATATGCAAGAGACATAATCCCAGCTCAGATTTATATTTTATTATGTTAGGGCATGTACAGATATATAGTAATCATACAGTAAAACTTTGCATTTACAGGATTGGATATGAGGTGTTAGTTATAGTGAAATCCTTCTACATATAAAGTAAACTACAGGGAATTGAACTAATTGCTCAACAGAAGTAATTGACTGTAGATGTTTGTGAGATGCAGTGGGAGTATATCTGTGATTTTTGTCCCTTTCTTTATTGAGATTAGGTGTAAGGAACCATCCATAATGTATGGTCACTCGGAGGAAGGGGGGGGGGGGTTTGCTCCCAGTAATGAAAAGCATGAGGGGGGGGGGTCTGGATAATAACGTGTGGCGCTCCAAGAAAACCTGTCTGGTGGCTGCTTTTGAGATACAGGCCTAGAAATTCATTTTTCTCAGTTTCTCCTTTTACTACACCTGACACTTTAAACAGCCGTATCTCAAAAATTATTTGAGATATTGACTTCAAATGAAAAGTAAAATACACAGAAAATGTCCCTCTTTCTTAATAGTTGTATATCTCAAAATGTGAAATTTGACCCATGTGAAGGGTTTTCCTAGAGCACCACACATATGTCATCACTGTTGTCTAAGACTGTAGTAACTCAGAAATATGAAAAATTGAGTTTTGTATAATATTCAGCTACATTCAAAGCAGCATCGAATGATCTTGATTACAGACTCCCAAGTTAGTCAAAACTTCATTGCCACTAGCCCAGTTGTGCTGAAATGAAACAGTTTTTTTGCTCCTCCTGAAAAGTTGCCAAAACTGATTACTGCAAGGCCAGAGAATAGTGGCAATAATTATATACACTTTCCAATTATCATAATGAATAGAAATGTTTGGATCTATGAACTTTTCTTCAGCATTTAAGTTGTTGGGCTATATAAAAATAATGTTTCTAATGAAACGGTCAAATGGACTATGTCAAAGTGCTACTCAAAGTTTTCAACGTCAGGATCTTGTCGTGAACATTCACCGTCCTGATATGGCTGTGAGCTTGTACAAGGAGGGAGGGAATGGTTGAGACCATGTGTACAAAGAATATACATGGGGGGGGGGGGGGGGGGGCTGAAAACCCAGCTAAAATCACTACATCAATCCAATGTAGATTTCTGCAGGGTTGGTGGGATTACCATAGGGGCGGGTTCCTTACATCTAACCGATGTTGGCATGATGACATGACTATTGGATCTATGTGGGAACAATGTCATTCCTATGTGCAAACTTGACATCTATCTTACGTGCCGGAATTCTGTAGGGTTGTTGCCTGGGAAAGCGCCAAAATCGAGCATACATACGTTATGGATGGCCTTTGACCCAGCCATAGACTTGTTTTGTAAGATATGTGTAGCCGCCCGACAAAATGAGGCACAGTTCGGCAGTACCCAATTTGAGAAAATCATTAAAAGGCATCAAAGGGGCAATTTTATCGATTTTGCGTTTTCACTATTTTTGAAAAGTTTAACCTCTTTACTGTTCCTTTTTCCAAATGATAATCCTGTTTGAGAAGGGTAAATGCCTCAAAACCAACTTTGCACCGAGACACCATCAGTAATTTTTACTACTAGCTGTTGCCGGGGATAAATTGGTTTGAATATTGGTTTCAGTTCTGGGTGGTTATTATGGACCTGCTTCATCTGGCCTGTTCCTATTTGTTTATTTTATTTTTGTTTGTTTGTTTTTAAATAAGTCTTACTGCTCTGCCTTTGTGAGTTGACACCCTGCGCATCCTGTACAACTGCATGATTTGCGCACGGGTTAGTTAGTGTGTTTGATAGTGAACACATCGCGGGTAATGATAACGAAACCTTAAAATGGCGAACCATGACTCGAAATAGTCTAGATCTGAATGATGGCGAAACAATAAATTTCCAATGAAAAAAACTACAGCGATTTGAGACTTGTATGCCTACCGATAGTACGTTTTTTAGGGGGCATGCTGCATCAGTGCATGCTAGATCTAGCTCTCACAGACACTACTGTGATTATGAATCGAATTCCGGGGCCGGAAGTGGAAAAGCGATTAACAAAGAAAGAGGTCATAGGTTAACAAACGTACAATTCGGATCAAACACTCTCGCAAATTTACTGTTCCATTCTTATCGCATTATTGGAATAACTCACGAATCCCATAAGCTTTTTTATGCCTATGTGCATAGGAACACTGGTCAGTATCGTACAATTGTGTGTGCCAAATTTCAGTTCAATACGTCCAGTAGTTTTTGAGTCCATAGGGAACAAAGGGGTTTTCTTACATTTTTTTTTGTATAGAAAAGCTGAAACTTTCAAAGCATTTTTCTCAAAACTGTGATTGTGTCATTTCCTATCTTTGAGAGGCCATGTCTTCTCCGCTAATTAAATTACAGCAAAATTTTTTTTTTTACCAAATGAAAGAACTTTGAATAACCTATTTGGTGATACCAATATCTCCATTCCACCAATATGCATGAAGTGCCTCATTTTGTCCGGCGGCTACACTTATGTTTTATTAAAAATGTTCACTGGCAAACATAGAAAGGCCCATTGATAAGTAGTTATATAATGAAATTAGCCAGCACTAGCTACAGCATGTTGCATGTCTTGAAGCAACTAATCAGTCACTTTGTCCCATTCTGACATGGTTAATGAGGACCAGAAAATGTTTTGTGTGTATAAACAAATTGTCACTGTTCTCTAAGACTGTGGTAACTAAGAAATTTGAAAAATCAATTTTTATGTACATTCAACTACATTCAAAGCCGTGTCCAATGATCTTGGTTCTCGATTCCAAAGCCGAAAAATAATCAAATAGCAAACTTTCAAAAAGTCATTGTCACGAGACCAGTTGTGCTAAAGTAAAACAAATTTTTGCTTCTCCTGAAAAGTAGCCAAAACCAGTTACTACCGTCTTAGGAAACGGTGATCTACTATAGACTTTGTGTTGTACTGTACAATTACCAATAATGATAATTAGGTGTGACTTTGTTTCAAAGTGGTTACAGTACAAGTTACAGTAATGATTTGTTGCAAGATAATGTAAGAACAATAATTATGATTTCATTGCAAAATGACTGTAATTAATTATGATTATGTTTGCAAATAATTATGATAACTGCCAGTATGATTTTGTTTAAAAATGATTGTAATCATAACTCTCTAGCAAATGACTACAATGATGATTTTCTCAAGAAATGATTGTAAATACAGGGATGATGAATAGTCAGTAAGACATGATTTTTTTTCTTAGTCATTACAATGTCAGGGAGGCCAGTCGAGGCTGTCATCACAGCTGTTCATCTTTACCATTTTTACATCAAGTACTACAAATTTATTACATCCTAACCATATGTGAAACTCTAAACAGCCCAAATCTAGGCTATGTACTTTATAAATTGCCCCAAAAGGCACAACCTTTGTCCAGCCAGGGCCTTCAAAGAATGCCAAGTTTTCTAGGCCGTACTGTAAAAAAGACATAATGCTCTGCCACAGCCAGTCGTCCCCTTAACTCTTTCTGTCCCAGGCCATTTAGCACCAGATGCCCAAAGGACACAACACGGAGCTTAACTCTACTAAGGTGTACATTTTCAAATAGCAAAAACAAGAGAAAAACATACACAAAGTTCATGTTGTTATATACCATACTGATGGGGAAAAAGCAGAAGTTTTATATTATGTACAATTCAGTGTGATTTGGTGTGTCTGCTGCTGTGGCCAGGACTTTTCACACACAAGTGGTGAAATTACAAAAATGACGATCAAAGCATGGTGTGTTGGTCGGGCATCTAATGATCAGCAATCAACGCACCATACGTGGAAATAGGTCATTCTGCTTTCTTTCGCCGTAAACGACCGCCAGGACAGAATTATGTATTATTTTGGTTGAGCCTCACCATACGAAAATTTTTTTTAGTAAACGCTGGCCAAACAAAGACCAGTTCATTTTTTTCCGGTGTAGCCGGACAAACTATATGGTTACAGGAATGTTCATTGTTGCAAATGATGTAATGCTTCTGGAAGTGTGTGCATATGTATATAAAATGTCTGTGATTTGCCTTCCAATAATTCATTGTATGCTGATACCATGTCCAGTAGCCAGAATGATGTAGGAATTTAGTGTTTGTCAATGTAAGAAATCCCCAGTGATAGCGACGGCATTAGGAATGAGAAATATTCATAGGTGCAGAGGGTTGGTGGGGAGGCTCATGCACAAGTTTCAGTGATGATATTGAATGAACAAATTTGGTTTATTTACTTTCTGTTTGTTTTCAACAGGAAGAATTATAGTATTATATAAAAAGTGAATACTGATGGCTAAATTTCTAATGAAACAGTCAGTCCGTGTTAAATGCCATGTAAGATAAGATCATTTTAAAATGCCCAAACAAAAAGAGAAAATGAATAACGCAAAGCATTTATTTTTTTACGTTTATATTTTCTCATAAATTCTCTCTCTCTTTTTTTTTCCTTTGCCACATTTTACCCTACTTCCGAGCTCTGTTGTTACCCACCCCCCCCCCACCTCCTCCCAGTTTTCTTTTGTGTGTGTTTTAAAAAAATATATTTTGTCAGTAGTAAATAGGAAAGATAACTGACTGTTAATTTTATGCATTTAATTGATACTTTACTTGATGAGCTCCCTTATGTTACTGAATGTCATAATCCTACAGTGTATTATATTTCCAGTATTAATTCCATTGTAAATCATTAATGTGGGAGAGTACATCACGATTTCCCTGTCGAACTGTCTTCAGGTGGGGGAATGGTGTACGGCATATCTGTAGCAAAAATTTAATGGAAATACTATACAGGATTCAGGTGGCTTGTGCGTTTATTAACTCACTTTTTATGGTAAGCTGAATATTTAGCTCGCGTTTCGCTTCTCTAAGGAAAGCCAAATATTCGGTTAAAGTGGACCAACACTAATATCAAAGCCAGCCGTTCAAGGCATCGAATCCTATCCTGGTTCAGTGATTTTCCTTTACTTCGATGTATACTATGTTTGATCTTGTGTTTATATTGAGTGCGAGAAAAAACATCTTTGAACCACCCCTAAATTTCAAACTGGATGGTGTTGATTGAGAGCTCTCGTCCACACCCACAAAAGTTACCATGGAGAATGAGTTATACCTTCCTGTTTTAGAGCAAAACTCCCTTTGAAAGTGCGATAGAGGCTACAGATAGTTAGGTTCACTACTCTTAAAGAACTGAATTGGGCAGGCGAAGTGAATGTGTACACATTGCATGTGCTACTGAAAAACTACAATGCAAGTAAACAAAATGTTTCTTTTTCTGCTCTTTTTCTGTCCTTTTGTAGGCATTTTGGACACATTTCTGTTTTTAATAATATCAATTATTTACCATTTTTTGAGCCATGAAAAAAAAAGACGTATTTTTGTCAAGTGAAATGGAAAAGTATGATTGGGAATTTCATTCTTCACCTCTCTTTACACTTTGAGGGTCAAAAGTGAACTTTATCACATCTGGGTATTCTTCAAGGAATTTGATGTAACAATAAGTTCTGCTTAGTCTTTGCATCATGTGACCTAGATTAAAACATATGGCTGAGCTTGGTACCAAGAATTTGTAGTCTTATCTTGCCCAGGTTAGCTAGTAATAATTATAATAATAATATTGTTTGGTCAGTTGGTGAAAATGTCTAGGAAAATGCCCAATATCCATTTCCTTTTGAAATCCTTTGAAACTCTTGATTTTTGTTCAACCACTGAAATCCACCTTCTGAGCTGATCATAGAATTTCCTCTTTAGCCTGTTTGAATGGTTGGCAGAATGTTTACAGGTACTTGCTGTTGGCATTCTTATGATTTTAGCAACTTCCAACAAGGGCTGTGTCTTAGTCAATACTGATAGTGGGTCTACTCTGCATTGAGTTGCAATTTGCAGCTTAGTTGATATCATTTGTGCACTCTCTACCGGCCCTCTTGCAGCCCTCAAAATAAGTGTACATTCTGGCTATTGTGGACCATGGAGCCCTCGCAATGACTAGATTTTAAGTTTAATGGACCATGGGCCCTTGAATTACTAGATTTTAAGTATAGTGGACGAGCCCTCGAAATAACTACAGTTTAGATACAGTGGATCATGCAGCCCTCAAAAGGACAGTAGATTTTAATTATAGTGGATCATGCAGCCCACAAAATGAGTGTAGATTTAAAGTATTGTGGACCGTGCAGCCTTTAAAATAACTGTACATTTTAGGTTAGGGCGGTCCCACAGCCATCAAAATGACTGCTGTAAATTTTAGGTATCGGAGCCAAGCAGACCTCAAAATGACTGTAGAATGTAGGTGTAGCAACTGTGCACCCTTTGGAATGGTTTATCAGCTAGTCTGCTCTGAACATGACTACAGATTTTACATAGAGCAGCAACGGCGACCTCAAAATGAAAATGGGGACAAAGTATCTCTGAGAAATGATGTGAGTCTGAAGTTTAGGCTTTGAGGTGTGTCAGGTTGCTAGCACTGCAGCTATGATCTACCTTTTATATATTGCTCTGATATCCTACCATGATTGTATGAGGTATTTAATACACTTGCCTTGAAAAATACTAGCTATTCAATTTAAAGATTATGAATTGTCGAGAGAGACAGAGAGAAAGAAAGAGAGAGAGAGAGAGAGCGAGGCTTCCTTCATGTCAAGTCTGAGGAGATGATTGTCATGTGTTTTTGTGTCATCTCAGCAACCTGTTATCACCCCCCCCCCCCACCTTTTAATTCAAAGAAAGGTCAGTTATATGGGGATCCCCCCCAGAGCTAAACAGCCTATGTTATTTCCCCAGCATATTGCATTTAATTTTGCCTTGAGAGAATGTATTACCTATGTAGTTATTCAGAGATGCACACAGTTATTCAAGTCATTTATCTGGCAAGCCAGAAAATTGTACAGCTTCATTATTTAATATTTACCTAGAAGTGTGTCCAGAGAGTTTGTATATATAGAGAGAAATCACTTCCACCAAATCACAAAATCAGGTCACGGGGATGACAAGGACTGGAAGGGACCATCTTTATCAAATAGAGAGTGTGTATCTATTTACTGTAGTTTGTTTGTATTTGTGGGATGATTGGATATAGAGCCATTTGTAAGCTTTTACTCCCCGTGGAAATGTGCAAACGAGTATTGTTTTCTTTTCTGCCATGACCTACTTTCCGCTCCATGCTAACAATGGTTTTGCGGAGTCTCCCATGTCTCGTGGTGCAAATCGACCAATAGTGAAATCTCTCTACACATACATACTCTCTGGTATGTCTTAGAACCATAAATATTCTGAGTTTTACTTTTACCTCTTTGAGTTGATACATTGCGCATCTAACAACTTTTGCTGAGTTAAGGAAAAAGACTGTGTATGTTAATCTAAGCCAAATTCATGTTTTAGACATTATTGTATAGAACGAAATGTGCTCCTGTCTTTCAAAATAGTAATTTTGAATAACTGAAGCTGTGTTTTCACGTGTATGGAAATGGCAAAAATCCATCAAGTGGTAAAAAGAAAGAATATTTCCATGTGTACAGAAATGGCATTTCTGTACACATAAAAATATGTTTTCTATTTCACAGCTTGAAGGGTTTCTGAAATTTCCATTGCTGTTGCCACTTCTGTACACACGAAAACCCAGCTTAACTGTTTCGGGACGTATCCCCAATCTATTGGTGCCAATGAAAAGCGTGCTTGGATGTATCGCCGATTTATATTGTATTCTACATTCAATTCTCTTTTATTGGATGTATAACATTTTAACATTTTACTTTACTATCAATACTTTTGTTTTTTCGGCAAGTGTTTTTCTGAAAAATTAATTACGTCCAGACTTGACCGAAGCCCCTAACACTGACGTCCTGAAAGAGTTAACACTACTAGCAGTTTCTTGTCATCATCACAGAATGGAATGTGAAGAAAGAATCCCAGCCTGCAACCTGAGTCAAACTGATGTAGATTTCCATAGAATTGGTAGGATTTCCATCGGGGCGGGCTCCCTACATCAGCCGACATCAATGCGATGTCGTCACCAGCGAATCTACGTGGGAATGATGTCATTCCTGCGTGCAAACATGATATCAGTCCTACTGGTTGGATTCCCATAGGGGTTGCTGGTTGGGATGGAGCGGTGCACAACACAAAAATTTACAGCACATTGAGTAATAATTTTATTAGAAATGCGCTATAGAAATTCTATTTATTATTATTATTATTATTATTAAAATGTTTTGTTTTTCTTTCATCTTTTGTAAAATTTTATTTTTTGGCAACTGTGGTTTTTTTTTCATAGCATGGCAGAATTATTCCTATGATTACTGTGTTAAGATCTTTTGTTTTTGGAGGATCTGTCTGCCCTTGGCATTTTGTACCGTTCTGTTTTCTTGTTCTTTTTTTGTGTGTGTTTTTGTGGTAGGGATTAGTTTTTTTTAAATTTTGCTCGGGCAGCCGGCCTTGTTAGGCCTGTTCTTCTTGACCTTCAGCTGTCAAGGTATTTTTAATGTGCGCATGTGCCATCCGAGTTTTTTTGACCTTAGCCGAGACGACTGGGGGATTGATCCAACCTATCATAAGATGAATTTCCGCTGGGAATCGAACCTGGTACCATTGGCATGAGAGGCGAGCACCTTGTCTGTAGTTACCCCTACCTGTGATTACTTTGTGAACTCTGATGGTGCAGTGTATGATTCATTTTGCCATATTAAGAAACGTAACGCTGATTTTGTACATGGATTCTGCCATACTTAATAAACTCTGATGGCGCCAGGGTTTGATTTGCTTTTGCCAAATTTTGAAATGATAATAACGTTGAATAATCCATTGTATTTTTGTTTGAAAATGCGACCTGTCATTCTGGATATAGGTTGTGCGTTTTCTGTAGTTTTTTGTTTTTTTCAGTTTTGGTCACAAGGTCTATTTGCTGCAGTTTGTTTTAGTGCTTAGAGATACAGTTTAAGAATCCTAGAGATAGTAACACTGACTACATATATATGCTTTGTTTGAGAAATGCAGTCTGTCACTTCATATAAATTTGGTTTTGTTTTTTTTTCTGTTTTGTCACGAGTTCATTTCTGTTTGCTATAGATGATTTTAATGCATGGAGATATGCTTTAAGAATCCTGGAGACAGTGTGCCTCTTTTTCATGGCGAATGGTCTTTGCAAGGACACCATCTTGTGGTACTGCAAAAATAAATTGGCATACACAGCAAAATTAAACTCTCTGAACTTTCACCAGTGCACTCGTTCGACAGTTTGTTGAATGAGCACGATACCAGAAAAGGAAACTGCTGACATTTACCCATAACAGAATGGCTGCTAATGCATTCAGGGATCCCGTGATACGTTATTGTTAAAAGGCGGTCCAATTTCCTTCAGTTTCTTAAATCATTCCGTTTGAAATTTAGGGCTGGTTCAAAGATGTTTTTTCTTTCACTCAGTATAAACACAAGATCAAACATATCATACATTAAAGTAAAGGAAATCAATGAATCAGGATAGGATTTGATATATCGACAAGTTGGCTAAGATATTAGCGTTGGAAAATCAGTGTCCACTCAAGCCGAGTATTCGACTTTCCGTAGCAAAGCAAAAACCTGCAAGCCAAATATTCGTCTTACTGCAGCGAAGAACTTAAAGTGTGAGTTACCTTAGCCTTTTTCAGTTTTCTTATTTCTTTTGCATGCTTTCTTTCTTCAGACCCTTACAGATCTTCAGCAGAGCAGAGTAGATAAAATGTTACGCCAAATGTAACGGAAGTGTTCAAACTGCAAGCAGAACAGAGCAGTGTGAAATTATCCGGACTTTATTTCAGCTTGGCTGCTCACTTTGAGAGAGTGTATAGGCCTACTATCAAGTGACAGTGGTTCAGTCACTTCATTATGCATTCACAAAATATAAGAAAACCACTTAAAATATGTGGAGTCACAGCAAGGCTGGAAGTAAAGTCAAAATTTGGCAAAAGGCAATACTTGTATGTGGTATTGTGTCGTTTCTGTATTATTTCTTACCGAGGTGGTGCGACGTACGAATTTTTGTTTTTGCCACGTTGACTTCAGTGTACATTGGTGTGGGCCTACCGGAGTACTCTGTTCTGCTGTGCTCGCAGTCTGAACACCCAAATTTTCTGCCTTTCCGTGCTGACAGTCTAGAAGAGCCTGTAGCTTACTTACTAGCACCCTGCTTGTAGAATGTGTTGTTTTTGACTGCAGATGAATAGTACACAGCTGCATGTATTGTGTTTGATTTTGAAACCTACACAGTTTGCCTGTATTTATGAAGAAAGATATGAAATATTTGAAATATATGACTTGAGTATGGTATAAAAAGTTACATTAGTTACAATCTGAATGAATTGAGTGATGTACATGTATATGTTTGAATTTGACATATAATTTTTGACATTTGATTCTTAAATGTAAAGACATTTCTCAGAAATGAATTGAGATATAATTATATTGCATGATGAGCATTGTCACTGTTTAGATAATTGGTTCTCCATTAATCTTGTCATCTTTATACCTGTGTCCAGAGAAGATCTCTTAGTATTTGAAGATAGAAAATATTCTCCTATGATTCACATTTCTCACAAATATGATTATTAAAATGTGTGCACCAACTTTTTACGTACCCGAGGATTGGTTTGTTCTGACTCTGAAAAATGGAAAGTAGAGATGTTTGGGATGTTTGAAAAAAGTAGAGAGAAATGTTTGGGATGTTGGAAAAATGTAGAAAGAAATGTTTGGGATGTTTCAACTTTGAAAAATTGGACAGAGACATGTTTGAGATGTTTTGACTTTGAAAAATGAAGAGAGAGAGAAAGAAAGAGAGAGAGAGAGAGAGAGAGAGAGAGAGAGAGAGAGAGAGAGAGAGAGAGAGAGAGAGAGAGAGAGAGAGAGAAAGAGAAAGAGAAAGATGTTTGGGATATTTTGAATTTGAAAAACCTAGAAGAAAGATGTTTGGTGTGTTTTGACCCTGTAAATTTAGATAGAAATGTTTGGGATGGTTTGAATGTGAATAATGTAGGAAGATATATTGGGGATGTTTTGACTCTGAAAAATTTAGATAGAAATGTTTGGGGTTTCTTGACCCTGAAGTATCTAGAAAGAGATGTTTGGAACATTTTGATTGTGAAAAGTGCCGGTAGAGGGTTTGGAGATGTTTTGGCTATAAAAAGTAAAGATGTTTTGGGGGATATTTTGACTGGGAGAAAGATGTTTTGGGGGATATTTTGACTGGGAGAAAGATGTTTTGGGGATATTTTGACTGGGAGAAAGAGATGTTTTGGGGATATTTTGACTGGGAGAAAGAGATGTTTTGGATGTTCTGACTTTGAAAAATGTAAAAAGACCACAACTGCTTCACTTCTATTGTGTGTGATTATTGATATATTTGGAAACAAGATGTGTGCCTGAAATTAAAGTGAAATAAATTTTCAGCATATTAATGACAATAACATCTGGGAGTTGTAGATTTTATTTAACCAGTCGTGTCGTTAATGTGTTCCCAGCTGGCAACCCTACGGAAATCCGATGCAGGATTGTTGTGAAGTTTGGACATAGGAATGACATTGTTCCCTAATAGGTCCACTGGTTATGATAGCGCGCCAACATCAGTTTGTTGAAGGAATCTTCCCCTACGTTAATCCTAGCAACCCTACAAAAATCTTACCAACCTACAGTTATCATTTCTACGGAGATCCCATACAAATCTACATCGGACTGACGTAAGGTTGCAGGCTGGGTATTACTGTACAGATTAAGAGCACGTGAAAAGGTTTTTGGCCTGGGGTCTGGCATGTACAGTGTATTTTATTGCCAAGAATGAAACAGTAAGTAACAGAGATATCATTACAGGAACCATACAAGACACAATATGGTAAATACAGAGAGATCAGTTTTGACAATGATATTAACGCACATGTGTGTAGGTAGAAATATCCATCACAATAATTATGGTGATGATGATGATGATGATGTTAATTTTATAGGTGGCGTTGAAGTAGAAGTTGATGATGATGAGGGTGATGATAACGTTAATGATGGGGTTGATGATGATGATGGAGGTGATGATGATGAGGGTGATGATAACGTTAATGATGGGGTTGATGGTGATGATGGAGGTGATGATGATGACGTTAATGATGGGGTTGATGATGATGATGGAGGTGATGATGATAACGTTAATGATGGGGTTGATGATGATGATGGAGGTGATGATGATGATGTTAATGATGGGGTTGATGATGATGATGGAGGTGATGATGATAACGTTAATGATGGGGTTGATGATGATGATGGAGGTGATGATGATGATGTTAATGATGGGGTTGATGATGGTGATGGAGGTGATGATGATGATGTTAATGATGGGGTTGATGATGATGATGGAGGTGATGATGATGATGTTAATGATGGGGTTGATGATGATGATGGAGGTGATGATGATGATGTTAATGATGGGGTTGATGATGATGATGGAGGTGATGATGATGATGTTAATGATGGGGTTGATGATGATGATGGAGGTGATGATGATGACGTTAATGATGGGGTTGATGATGATGATGGGGGTGATGATGATGACGTTAATGATGGGGTTGATGATGATGATGGAGGTGATGATGATGATGTTAATGATGGGGTTGATGATGATGATGGAGGTGATGATGATGATTTTAATGATGGGGTTGATGATGATGATGGAGGTGATGATGATGATGTTAATGATGGGGTTGAAGTTGATGATGGAGGAGATGATGATGATGTTAATGATGGGGTTGATGATGATGATGGAGGTGATGATGATGATGTTAATGATGGGGTTGATGATGATGATGGAGATGATGATGATGATGTTAATGATGGGGTTGAAGTTCTTGATGATGATGGAGGTGATGATGAGGACGTTAATGATGGGGTTGATGATGATGGAGATGATGATGATGTTAATGATGGGGTTGAAGTTGTTGATGATGATGATGACAATGTCAGTGATAGTTGAAGTTGATGATAATGATGAGTACAAGATGGAATGGATGTTGAAGTTGATGATGACGGCGGAGATGATGATTGTAACGACGTAAAAGTTGAAGAGTTTATGTGTTGAAGTTTATGATGAAGACAGCGACGATGAGAATGTAAAAGATGGTGTTGATATAGAAATTGATGAGGTTGGAGATGCTGATAATGATGTTGTTAAAGAGGAGATAGAGTTGAAGAGGATGATGATGGAGATGGTGACGATGATGATGTAAAAGATGGGACTGATTTTGAAGTTGATGAATGAGGGTGATGATGATGACTTAGATGATGGTGATGTATAAGATGGTGTTGAAATTGAAGTTTTTTGTGATGATGATGATGTAAAAGATGGGACTGATTTTGAAGTTGATGAATGATGATGGTGGAAATGATGATGATGTAAAAGATGGAGTTGATGTTGAAGTTATGATGATGACGGTGATGACCATAATAGTGATGATGGAACTAGATAATGAATTCATATGAGCAAATCCGATTTAATTACCCAATTGACCAGATGCGTCACAAATGATAATATAGCATCTAATTATTATGATAAGAACAGTTAATCACAGTGAACATCTATCAAAACAACAGTCATGTAAATTTGTACAATTCACAAATCATTAATTACGGGTTAAAAATAGTGACAATGGGGAGGCGTCTAAAATTATGACAGTGTTTTTACAATTTCAGTTATGAGAGTTCGAAAGTAAACGTAAATAGAACGAGGAGAACAGTAACACAATGATAATTATTTGATCTTTCTTACGTAGTGCTGCTGCAAATGAAATTTTGTGAAACAGAGAGATAGTGGGGGGGGGGGGGAGGGAAGAAGAGGGTTAGAGAGAGAGGCTGGCGGGGGGAGGGGGTGGGAGAGAGAGAGGCAGCGGGTGAGAAAGGTGAAGACGGCATGAGGGAGGGAGGGAGAGAATGAGCGATGAGGAGAGGCGGAAGAGGGAAAGAGACAGAGAAAGAGAGGGGGAGCCAGTGTGACAGATAGCGAGAGTGACAGAAAGAAAGAAGGATAAGGAAGAGAACGAGACAGAGAGAGAGAGAAAGGGGGAGAGAGAGTGAGAAAGAGAGAGTGGGGAACAGAGATAGCGAGAGAGAGAAGGAAAGAGGGAGATTAATAAGGAACGTCATTCTACAGGTACCATCCTTAAAAATATTATACCACAAAAAAAAAAACAACAATAGAAATTATACAAAAATATACATTATGATCAAACGATCTATCGCAGTGCATTCTTTCCGTACAAATTATTCATATTTCTTTCTCCCTGCTGTGCAATTTGGATGTTTGGACTTGGCCGATTTGTGACTGACGCAATCACACTTTTAAACTTTTGTTTGTTTGTTTTGTTTTGTTTCTGGTAGGCTTCATTAGAATAGCTCGTCGACAATTTTTCTCTTCCCCCTTCCCCGTCTCTTTCTCTTTCTCTTTTTATATACCGTACATGGACAGACCTGACAAAATCCGGCTACAGGTGAAAGTTTTAAATAACTGTTAAAAAATAAAAACAGAACAAAAATATGATATTTCTAAGATGATTTCAAGCAAAATATTTTAATTGAATGCAGAAAAATGGCCGATCTTTCATTTTATAGGCAAATCTCAATTTCCTTAAAAAAAAATCCTTCCACCCCGCCTCCTATTTTCCATTTAGAGCGGTTTTCTCAGGAATTTCGTTTCGATTTCGTCAGATCCACACATAGGCCGAAATATCTTTCTATGGCCTTTCCTTTCTTTTTCACTTTCTCTCGTTTTTTTTTATTGTCCCTTTTTAATGTCCTGCACATGTCTCTCTCTCTCTCTCTCTCTCTCTGTCTCTGTCTTTCTCTGTCTTTCTCTATATATCTCTCTCTCGCTCTCTCTTTTCTTTTCAGGTCCACCCCAATGTTCTCCCCCCCCCCCCCCCCCGTATACCCTGTTTTGTACGTCTTTATGTCCCCATTCAGTCGCTCTTTCCATCCTTATTTCTGTCTATCCATACATTTCTGGGTTTTTTTTTTCGTTTTTTTTTTTTTTTCACTTTCAGCTATCTTCCCTTTTCTGAAAATCTTTGTCTAAAACCAGGGGTCACCAAACTTTTTTCACTGAGGGCCGGATAACTGACAGACTTACAAGCGCGGGCCGCGTAAGGCAATCTGTTCAATACTTGCAGGCCAGAAGAAAAACTCTAGAGCTCTAGACATCCCTGGTTTTATCAAACAAAATCAGGTACCATGGCGGGCCGGACGAACTGACCTCGCGGGCCGTAGTTTGGTGACCCCCTGCTCTAACTAATCGTAATTTTGTTTTTCCGATTTCAACCATTCCAGTGGGGGAAAAAAGGGCGCGGGGGGGGGGGAGGAAGAACAAAACGAAAAACAAACAAAGAAAAGAAAGCAATTCGAACAATTTCTTCCCTATATCATGGCTGGTCTTTGTTCCTACTTTAGAACAGTGCGTACGTGTGTGTGTATTAAAAAGAGTACTTTTGAAATCGATACGAAACTGCCCTGCAGGCAAAGGACATCGACTCTACTGCAAAAACAAACAACATCAACTACAAAAATAATATTCAGAAAAAAAAAAAATACATTCGCACACACACACACACTTATACATCATAGACACACATAGAAAGACACAGCCATACACAATTGCAAACACACAGACCAACACGCACACGTTCACTCACATACATAGACACACAACCACACAGGCAAACAAACACATATACAAACACACACATACATACAAACACACACACACTCGAATGCATACACACACGCACACACACCCAAAAATGTACACATACCCACACACATACCTATATTTTAGCCCCCCCCCCCCCCCCCCAACAGAAGAAAATCTAGCTGGAGCCCTCGAGGGCACAGACTAGGAAAAAAACAGAATAATAATTTTCGTATTTTCTCAGTAACTTCCCTCAGGCTAGCAAAACGTAATTTCAATCATTTGAAGCTGTATTTACTTTCTAGACCGGTCATCAAAGGAGAATTCTGTAGCGACATTTCTTAGCTTTTCCTACTGATTTTTTACTTTTTTTTTAATTTGTGTGTGTGTTTTCTTTGGGTCTTTTACTGCTGTTTTTCTTTTCTTTGTTGTCTATTGATTTTCGTTTGTTCTTCCATCTCATCTTATTATTCTCTCTCTCTGTCTCTCTTTCTCTTCTTCTCTCTCTCTGTCTTTCTCTCAATCATCTCTCTCACACACACAGAACTCTCTCTTACACAATTACTCCCTTCCGTCTCTCTCTCAAACACACACACATACACCTCTCTCCCTCCCCGTCTCTCTCTCACACGACACACACTCTCCGTCTCTCTGTTTGCCTGTCTGTCTGTCTCTCGTACACACATGGACACCCTGTCTGCCTGCCTGCCTGCCTGCCTGTCTGTCTGTCTGTCTCTCGTACACACAAGGACACCCTGTCTGACTGCCTGCCTGCCTGTCTCTGTCTGTCTGTCTCCATTGCAAAGAGTCGAGGTTTCAAACCGCATTCAAATACAATTTACATGTCATTAGCACATTCTGTCAATCCCTATTTGTCCATTTTTTGTCACTCCTATGCCTCCTTCCCAATCCCCCTCCCCCTTCCAAATCCAGGCAGGCTAAAAGGTGCGTAACTGGCATTTTGATAATTCCTTCTTCGTAAGTTATCCTCCTACCCATCCCACCACAAAGTAAAAACTGTCTTATTGGCATTTTGAAAATCTTTACCAGTTCATCCTTACTCTTTCAATGTTTGTTGCTCTTCCTCATTTCTACCTCCCTCCTCACCCCAAGCTGCCGTATTGCATTTTAAAACTTCTTTCAATCCTTATTCGTTCATTCTCTGCTTCCGCTCCCCCCCCCCTTCCACACACGCACACACACACACACACACACACAAAAAGCCAACAATCCTCACTTAATGGCTTTTTTTTTTTTTGTCTTTCGCTCATTTTCTTTTTAACTCTTATTCCCCCTTCCAAATTGCACTGAAAAAGAAACAAAACACCCAAAAATTAGTTTTTTTTTGCTCTTTCTGTCAATCCTTATTCAAGTTGCGCACATTCATCGCATCGCAGGTGGCTGGTTGGCGCTTCTGGTAGAGATTCTTTCTGTCCTATCGTTATGTTATATTCTGTCGATCGTCTGGGTTTCTTCATAGCATAATATGGCGGTTTTCGTGTTGACGTGCTGTCTCCAAATTCAACGTCTGACTCCATTGTGGATGATTAGTGAGCGCTTCGGTCCTAGCATCCCAAGGGTAGCCACACAAAGGCCACCGAATTCGGTCACCGAGCCACTAGGCGCTTTAGGTGAGAAGAATTGCACTACATAAACGGACCGAATCTAGGTGGGCTCTGTGTGCAGTTGTTGCAATTATATAGTGCAATTCTTCTCACCTAAAGCGCCTAGTGGCTCGGTGACCGAATTCGGTGGCCTTTGCGTGGCTACCGTAATACATATATATGGAGGGGGGGGGGGGTCGGGAGAGGGATGGAGGGCGGATTCAGGTTTATCCCTTGGCAAGGCCTCAGCTAGACCTGCCCAGTTTATGTCCAAATACGCCCTTAGTACCGTTCGTAGAACGGGCCCCTCAGCTTGTATTTATATATATTCTGTCTCTGGTCTCGGTTTTTAGCACAAAATAGCCGTTAATGCGTCGGTATACTTTCTATACTTTCTTGACCAAAAGTCAAAAAGCTGACGTAAAGTGTGCACCTGGCAAAAACAGAAAAATACTAAAACTTGGTACCTGGAACGTCAGAACAATGCGCCCAGGCTTGCAACAGCAAGATCTCACTGATATTGACTTCATCAGGAAATCCCAAATTATTGATCGAGAACTTCAGCTACTAAACATCGACATCGCTGCCCTTCAAGAAACTCGACTTCCCGACTCCGGGTCAGTCAAAGAAGAAAACTACACCTTCTTCTGGCAGGGCCTTAGCAGCGAACAGCCGAGAATCCACGGCGTGGGCTTCGCCGTAAAAAACTCCCTTATCAATTCGATCGCAACTCCAATTGGAGTGTCAGAACGCATCATGATACTCAGACTGAACACCCGGTCTGGTTTTACCAACATTATCTGTGTCTATGCCCCAACACTTACCTCCTCTGACGAAACCAAAGACATTTTCTACGAGGCATTGCAGAGGACTCTCCACAACATCCCTCTCACCGAAGGCCTGCTAATTCTGGGTGACTTTAACGCTCGAGTGGGAGCAGATCACTCCGCATGGCCAAAGTGCATTGGGCACTTCGGCATTGGCAACATCAACGAAAACGGGCAGCGCCTTTTGGAGCTATGCTCCGTAAACTCATTATGTGTTACAAACACGTACTTTGACCTTAAGAGATGCCAAAGAACATCATGGCGCCATCCCAGGTCTGGCCATTGGCATCAATTAGATCTTATTCTCTCAAGGAGGAAGAGTTTGGGCTGTATAAAAATAACTCGTTCCCTCCACAGTGCTGACTGTGACACCGACCATGCACTGGTGGTCAGCAAAATCAAAATTTCGGCCAAGAAAATATACAGATCAAAAGCCCCTTCAATCCCTAAGATCAATGTAACAGCAATCAGAGATGAATCAAATAGAAAGTCATTTGAAAAGTTATTTGTTGAAAGCATGGATAATGTCAGCCAATGTGACTCGGTAGATGAAACATGGAACACTCTCAGTTCAAAAATTCATGACTGTGCCATCAAGTCTTTTGGACAGCATAAAGTTTCAAACAACGACTGGGTAGCCCAGAACAGCGAAATTCTCCTACCTCTCATTGAGCAAAAGAAATCTGCTTTCAATGAGTATAACAAAAATTGCAATCAGAGTACAAAAACTTGTTTGAAAAATGCAAAAGCTAAACTTCAGCTGGAGGTAAGACGTTGCGCCAACAAATACTGGACAGACTTGTGTAACAGCATACAAGAGGCAAATGAAAAGGGAGATATGAAAACCGCCTTTAGTCAGATGAAAGTAGCTCTTGGGCCAATCATCACCAAAAGCGCCCCACTTAAGTCTGTAAATGGTGAACCCATCACAGATAAAAATGAACAACTGAATAGGTGGGTAGAGCATTACTCTCTGTTGTATTCAACTGAGAAAAATATTCCACCAGATTTTGAGGAACACCTCCAAAAACTGCCAATAATGGCCGAACTTGACGCTGAACCTTCCTTAGTCGAGCTTTCCAATGCAATCGACCACCTGTCTGCTGGAAAAGCCACAGGAAGTGACAACATTCCTGCAGAGGTATTAAAAGACCTAAAAGGCCCACTTTTACCACACCTGTATAATCTGTTACTGCAGTGTTGGAAAGAAGGCGTGATACCACATGATATGAGAGACGCCAAAATTGTCACACTTTACAAGAACAAAGGAGACAAAGGCGACTGCAACAACTATCGAGGCATATCCCTCCTCAGCATTACTGGAAAGGCTTTTGCTCGCGTCATCCTCTGCCGCCTTCAACAACTGGCGGAAAAAGTCTTACCAGAAACACAATGTGGCTTTCGAAGCAAACGATCAACTATTGACATGATATTTGCACTTCGGCAAATCCAAGAAAAATGTAAAGAACAAAACAGGCCGCTTATAACATGCTTTGTGGACCTAACAAAGGCTTTCGACACCGTAAGCCGATCTGGCCTGTATGCAGTCCTTAAATCCATAGGCTGTCCACCAACATTGCTAAAACTTATTGCATCCTTCCACACTGACATGAGGGCATGTGTCAACTTTGAGGGCTGCACATCCAATTCATTTGCTGTAAACAGCGGTGTGAAGCAGGGATGTGTTCTTGCTCCTACCTTATTTGGTATATATTTTGCAGCCCTACTCAAGAATGCCTTTGGTCAATGTTCAGGTGGAGTACTTATTAACACCAGAGTGGACGGCTCCATTTTTAATGTTGCCAGACTAAAAGCAAAATCTCGTACAGAGCATATTATGTTACAAGAGCTCCTCTTCGCAGATGATGCTGCAATCGTGGCCCACGATGAAACCACGCTCCAGGCTCTCATCAATAGCCTTGCCAAAGCCTGTGACAAATTCATGCTAAAGATCAGTGTCTCAAAAACTGTAGTTTTGACACAAGGCTTGAGAAACTCCAACCCAATCATGCTGAATGGCTCTCCTCTGGAGCAAGTGGGAAAATTCTGCTACCTAGGCTCAACCATCAGTGGTAGCACAGACATAACAACTGAAATAAATGCCAGAATAGGAAAGGCGGCCACAGCTTTTGGCAAACTCTCAAAAAGGGTGTGGAACAATAGCAAGCTGACCATCAAAACAAAGGTACTCGTGTACCAAACTTGCGTCCTAAGCACCCTGCTGTATGGCTCAGAGACATGGACCACCTACTCCAAACATGAAAGATCCCTCAACTCCTTCCACCTGCGCTGCCTACGCAAAATTCTCAAGATCAAGTGGCAAGACAGGATCTCAAATATCGAAGTTCTGAGCCGAGCCAACATTCCATCAACTCAGGCTCTCCTAGGCAAAAAAAGACTGCGGTGGCTTGGACATCTCCACCGTATGGAAAATGATCGCATCCCCAGACAAATTCTCTACGGGGAACTTGCTACTGGCAACCGACCCAGAGGTAGGCCACATCTGCGATTCAAAGACACTTGCAAGGTCACGATGAAAGCATTCAACATCGACCCCAATGAATGGGAGAACCTTGCAAGTGATCGAAGCAGATGGAGACAAAAATTGCGCAGTGGCACGCTCGCAATAGACTTCAAGGCAAAAGAAACATACCTGACAAAACGACAGAGGCGGAATGAAAACACTCGCCAAAGTGAACCCAAAAGACTGACCTGCAATCACTGCCATCGCACTCTCGGGTCAAACATTGGTAGAATAAGCCACGAGAGAAGCTGTCAGTCAAAGTGAAAGTGAATATTCTAGCTGCTAAGACCGTCTGTAAAGACGCTAAAGGCCATATATACTTTCTAGAAACTCAAACTCGAAGCTCCTCATTTATTTTCCTGTCCTTCTATCTAGCCTTGCATACCCTGTCTGCTGTCCTATCGCTTCTTGTTAATCTGCATTCAGTATCGATCACTGAATCCTCTGCCTAGCTGTCGTCTCCCTTCTTCTAAAACAAACAAACAAAAATACAAATTTTATTCTTCTGTGTGTGGGCCGATCCTTCATTCCTGCTACTGTCTCTCTTCGGTGTTCTGAGAGCATTCATGTTTTCTGTGCCTCTTTTGTCTGTTATTCATTCCTTTTGTCATTACTACTCCATCTTCTGCTATTTACTCCTTTTGACATTCCTGCATAATCTTATGCTATTCACTCCTTCTGTCATTCCTACTCCACCTTCTGTTATTCACTCTTTCTGTCATTCCCACCGAGTCTTCTGTTATTCATCCTTTTGTCATTTTTACTCCGTTTTCTCCCATTTACTCCTTCTCTCATTTGCTATTTCAGCTTCTGTTATTCAGTTCTTCTGTCGTTCCTGTCGTTCTTCTGGAGATGAATAATGCTGTTTACAGGAATGGATAGAGCGCCAGAGGACAGATGTACTCCACAAATACATGGCCGTTTTCTACTTTGGCTGGGAACACTTGTTGCTGCGAAACGGGAAGAAAAAAAAAACAACACCAAGTTAGTCAAATAAGATAAGATGAGACATAATTTGAAGATAAGATGAAACATGACGTGACAAAACAAGACAGGGAGGAGCATAATATAAGATAGATAAGGTAAGATATTAAGGCAAAAACACAACAAGATACAGCTAGATAGCAATTAAAATGATAAACTAAGATAAAATAAAACTTAATGTAAACATAAGATAAATAAGGGAAGATAAGATAAGATCATACAAGGTAAGACAAAATTAAGATTACGACTGAGGTTATCGAATAAGATAAGATGAGAAGATAATAATAAAGTAAGATCGCAGTTAAGATGAAAAGGTCAGATAAGGTGAGGTGAAATAAGATTATGAAGAGTCAAGATAAATTGACATTGCGATTAACATGATAAAATAAGATGTGGGAAGATAAGACAGATCGTATAGCATAAGGTAGCAAGTCAGGTAAAATGAGATAAGGTAAGATAAAAACAAGATTAAATTCTGAGACAAGATGATAAGATAAGATTGCATGAGACATGACAATTTCATTTTTTTGTAATATTGTTGCTATCGTCATCATTATTACAATACCACTACAACAACAACAGCGTAAACATTGAAAACGACTCATCCTATCACCACTATGGCCACTACCACCACCACCACCACTATGGCCATCGCCACCACCACCACCACCACATCGCCATCATCATCACCATAATCACCATCATCACCACTACTACCACCACCACCACGACAACTATCACTACCACCACATCACCACCACCACCATCATCATCATCATCACCACTACTACCACCACCACTACCACCACATCACCACCACCACCACCACCATCATCACCACTACCATCGCCATCGCCACCACCACCAACATAAAGATCTCTACTCACCCTCAATCCTATATCAGACCGCCCAGTAGACAGCTCAAACATATAGGCATGCCAGGGACACATTACATGACAAGTTCCCTTGTAATCTTCTATATCACCCTCAAACAGTGGACCTCCTGAAACAGAACATTACGTAAACAAAATAGGAAATTAGAAACACAGCAAAAATACAAATTATAACTAACTGAACGCGACCTTAGTTCTTGGTTTCTGAAAAAACAAAAAAACAAAACTGGAGATCCTTTTGGTACATAGAAGAGATATAACAAATGCACACTTTGACACTTGTTTAAAATGCGTTGTGGCACT
>OZ007584.1:24506415-24548915 GCA_963931925.1 Onchidella celtica
ATTGAATTTAATTCTTAACTTGCAGACCCATGCCAATTACTAAGGAACAAGTGGATAAATTCAACAACAGGGCCTGCAGGGCCACATTTTATTTACGTTAAGTTTACTAACAATTTCGACTAGAGATCTAATATGTAGTAATGATAAATATCAGCAGCATCAATTTCATAATCAATAAATACGTCATTACAAGTCTAGCTCTAGGTTTCCTACAAAATCATTTAACTTCTGTTCTTGCTAATTATCTAAATACTAATTAGACTCTATATAGAATTCTATCTCTAAAATCTGGTCTGCTTATTGTATGGCAATCAATATACTAGACTAGTATAGAGTCCAGTCTCTGGAGACATAAGGTCATCTCAGATATTTAGATCCAAAGTTACAGGTCTAGATCTTGCCCGTCGAAGTGACGTCGGCACAGTTAAATATTATATAGACTCTAGATAGGCCTATATATAATCTAGATCAAGGATGGACTGGCAACTCCCAGCCTCACCCAGACAATTCAATTACAATTAGACATCTAGACTCCATATGATTCACACATTAGTACGAGTTGCAATTCTAGAATTCACAGCTAGATCTAGTCTATGTATTTAGCATCTTGCAATGTTCAGCAAGCACTCCGGGTAGATCTATGCACCAAGTGATCAATACTCCTACTGGATAACTGTCATGCTTTCGCCTCCTATTCACTGTCAAAACATCACGAGCCTCGGTCAGATCTTACTTACGATTGTTCTGGCGCTAAGGCCAGAAACAGTAGATAAAGGCGGTGTCATATTCAATGAGCCATGGATTAGTGACAAGACATTCGTCGAGCCATGCTGTTCATAATAAATGGATTCATTCAAGCAGAATCGACGCTGAGACCATCACCCACGGAAGTCTGGCATGGAATGAATAACTAGTGCCGCCAGCCCGCTCTGCAAGCAGCACGATTTACTACGCGTTGAAGCAAGAGGAAATATAATCCCCTTAGGAAAGTGAAACTGGGGCGCTAATCTTTCGTCTAAGCCCTACTGGTTTTTATTTAACTCTTTCCTACTTCCTAATATGTATGTTTTCTTATTCTTATCAATCCACGAAGATTTCTAGACGTGGATGTTAACTTTGTCTATGCAAATTAGTTAAAAGTTAAAATTTGACACAGCAGACGACAATTCTTTAAGGCCACTCTGATAGATATTTTGGGTTTTCACAAAAGTTAAATTTTACTCCAAGGCAAGGGAAATTAATCTTGATATCTTACTCTAGGTTATATTAAATTAAGTTATTTCCCCTTGACCGTATTTGATTCTGACATCCCCCACCCCAGTGGAAATTTTAAGAAAAATTTACACGATAGGATCGAAGAAACTCGACAGTCATGAAAATGACACTGATACTGAGTTGGGGGCTTAGTACCAAATTATAAAAGTAAGCCCTAAGATGGATAAAAATTTAACCAAGAACGTGCATATGGATGGACAAATAAAATTTTACACAATTATTTATGGCAACGTTCTGTAGAATCTCATCTATGACGTATATTCTCATTTCATACAATCACACTTCTCATAAACATTTATAATAATAATGATTACTTAACTGTATACTCTTGAATTAAAGTATAATTATATCCACACAGTCACGCCTCACTGAAGAACCATACTCATAATTGTTATGTCAACACATATATTGATACATGTATGCACATTCACAAATAATATAATATTAAGTAAATTATTGTGGCATCCTATGGCAGCAGTAGCTCTGGTTGCTTGGTTTGCCATGACTCCATCTCATTGACCCGCAGACAAGGGCGTCAGGTTTGTCAGTAGCTCAGGTCACAGTCCGGAATGACGCTGGTGGAAAGAGGATATTCACAAGAAAGAATGTAAAAATTGTTCATAAATTAGTGAACAATATAATGTGAATCCATCCACCGTCCAGAAATGAGGTGGAGAAGCGCCATCCAACCCCAATACAAGACAGACTCTTTAACAGAGTAATGAAAATTTTGGTCTGTCTTACTTTTTACAACGAATTTCCGTATAATGAAGCCGAAACAACCAAAACGACGAAAAGTTAATTAGCTTAACGTTTACATTCCAAATTCGCGTGGTGCTGCCTCAAATGCAACAATAGTATAGAACTTTCTCAATTCAATAACTAAATGATTTAATTTATTTAATCTCCGTATCGAATCCGGTATAGATGAGATGGCACGAGGCGATAGCTAGTTAATCTAATGCGCTTTACGCAAGCCATGCACACGTCAAGTGTCACAGTCATCTCGGTATATAATCATATCTAGTATTATGTTAGCTGGTCCACGGGACGCGGACAGCCTAAGACATAATCGGTATAAAAAAAAAAACCACTCTTCTCCACAACTTAAAACGCGACCACGCAGTGTCCTCTGTTACCACTGCAAAATATCTCTCAACGCGACGAATCAGTGTCCTCTGTTACCACTGCAAAATATCTCTCAACGCGACGAATCAGTGTCCTCTGTTACCACTGCAAAATATCTCTCAACGCGACAAATCAGTGTTCTCTGTTAGCACTGGAAAAACTCTCAAAACGCGAAAATTCCCTTTCTTACCGGTTGGTCTTACACTGCCCGTCGGTCTTACACTGCCTGCGGCCTTACACTGCCCATAGGTCTTACACTGCATCTCCGCGTCTTACACTGCCTGCGGCCTTACACTGCCCTGAGGCCTTACAATGCCTGTAAGAAGGTTCAACTCTCTCTCTCTCTCAACATACCACGTGTCTTTTATAATGACATTACCTCAATACTGATACGAACAAGTCCCATGAGACAATAAACTCTTTGCTCCTCGGGCGGCCGCACAGCCGAAAATAATACCAATATTCACCACACATCACTCATCTCTCACTTCACATAAATTACTTCCCATACAACAGTCTTCCACTGTCCTCTCGGGAGCTCATCAATTTAAAGACGAATCGGTTATATCATACTAACCCAGAACTGGCAGTATTAACTGCACGGGTTCTAATAATTCACTTAATGTCAATAATCCAGATTAAAATTCAACGTGGTTTTAGCACGTGAAATATTTCAGGCATATATTGTAAATCATAGCAATATCAATATAATAGTTTAAACTTTATAAGGAATAAAAAAAAATACACTGAACAGGACGCTAGACTAACAAGCAAGACGAACGATAACAGACCCTACAGCCCTAACTTATTTACAAGATAGTATTAAGAAAAAGGACAGGAGAGACATCTTCCTAAAGAAAGGGAGGAAGCAAAGAACGTCACAATCTATACGAATAAATGGATCCCTACAGAACTATTCATAGTAAAGCAAATCACCCCGAGTTATCTATAGCCAACGATGCACGTTCTGCACCCGATTGGCAAAGAAGATTAGCTAAACTACGATCCCATCCAACCTCCCGCTAAACTAAACTGAACATGCAAAAAGATAAAAAGCCTGTAAAATGATGAGGAAGGAAAACACCTCAACCTCCCCAAAAATCGACACTCGGATGGTTCACTTAACTTTTTTTTTTTTTTTAAAGGAATTTAGATGGTGGGTTCCTCAATCCATAGCTCGCATTCCCAAGTCCAAAGGTCTCGTTTTCTGTCACAGGTAGATAGATGTCTGATGGATGTTGTCCCTCGCCGTGATCATCGGGTTAATGGGATTGACAGAACATCATATGAAATTCAAGCAAAAATTTTATATTAATATACAATGTATAGATCTAGATCTATCTATATCATCGACATGTCTCTAGATCTAGATCTAGATTTGAAATCACAATCCTACAAAGTTACATCATGACATACTCAAATAGCTAACAAATCTCCAACTAGAATCTAGATAGATCTAAATCTCTCCATATATGTTAAGAAATAGTGTCCCTTTTATTAGATCTAGATTCCAGATCCAGATCATCTTATTAGATCCAGATTCTATATTATATTATTTCTTCTCTCAATAATAGCTAGAGTCTATCTCCTTACTAACTTAATTTTTTTAAGAGTGCCCCTATCTAATTGTTAAGTTATGATAATAAATGTTCTTTAGGGGGTCCCCCTCCAGTGTTACGGATTCAAGGAAGGGTGTGCACTCCAATTGTAATGAATGGATTTCCTTGTTATCGTAATGGTGTGTTGGGGGTGTTGTTCGACTGCATATTTTTAATAGTAATATTGAATTTAATTCTTAACTTGCAGACCCATGCCAATTACTAAGGAACAAGTGGATAAATTCAACAACAGGGCCTGCAGGGCCACATTTTATTTACGTTAAGTTTACTAACAATTTCGACTAGAGATCTAATATGTAGTAATGATAAATATCAGCAGCATCAATTTCATAATCAATAAATACGTCATTACAAGTCTAGCTCTAGGTTTCCTACAAAATCATTTAACTTCTGTTCTTGCTAATTATCTAAATACTAATTAGACTCTATATAGAATTCTATCTCTAAAATCTGGTCTGCTTATTGTATGGCAATCAATATACTAGACTAGTATAGAGTCCAGTCTCTGGAGACATAAGGTCATCTCAGATATTTAGATCCAAAGTTACAGGTCTAGATCTTGCCCGTCGAAGTGACGTCGGCACAGTTAAATATTATATAGACTCTAGATAGGCCTATATATAATCTAGATCAAGGATGGACTGGCAACTCCCAGCCTCACCCAGACAATTCAATTACAATTAGACATCTAGACTCCATATGATTCACACATTAGTACGAGTTGCAATTCTAGAATTCACAGCTAGATCTAGTCTATGTATTTAGCATCTTGCAATGTTCAGCAAGCACTCCGGGTAGATCTATGCACCAAGTGATCAATACTCCTACTGGATAACTGTCATGCTTTCGCCTCCTATTCACTGTCAAAACATCACGAGCCTCGGTCAGATCTTACTTACGATTGTTCTGGCGCTAAGGCCAGAAACAGTAGATAAAGGCGGTGTCATATTCAATGAGCCATGGATTAGTGACAAGACATTCGTCGAGCCATGCTGTTCATAATAAATGGATTCATTCAAGCAGAATCGACGCTGAGACCATCACCCACGGAAGTCTGGCATGGAATGAATAACTAGTGCCGCCAGCCCGCTCTGCAAGCAGCACGATTTACTACGCGTTGAAGCAAGAGGAAATATAATCCCCTTAGGAAAGTGAAACTGGGGCGCTAATCTTTCGTCTAAGCCCTACTGGTTTTTATTTAACTCTTTCCTACTTCCTAATATGTATGTTTTCTTATTCTTATCAATCCACGAAGATTTCTAGACGTGGATGTTAACTTTGTCTATGCAAATTAGTTAAAAGTTAAAATTTGACACAGCAGACGACAATTCTTTAAGGCCACTCTGATAGATATTTTGGGTTTTCACAAAAGTTAAATTTTACTCCAAGGCAAGGGAAATTAATCTTGATATCTTACTCTAGGTTATATTAAATTAAGTTATTTCCCCTTGACCGTATTTGATTCTGACAGAGAGAGAGACAGAGAGAGACAGAGAGAGAGAGACAGAGAGAGAGATGGGGAGAGAGAGAGATAGACAGACGGACAGACAGACAGAAAGACAGAGAGACAGAGACAGAAAATAGTATCAAATAGCAGACATGTGCTAACCGTGAACACGGGTCTCTGAATTTTTCGTCCTTATCCGAGAAGATTAGATGCTCGATCCTATCTATCATAGGATCAGGGGCAGGAATTTCCCCCCAAAATTCATACATGTTTGCACTGACTGGGACTCGAACCCGGCATCTTCGGCATGAGAGGCGAGCACCATGCTTCTAGATCAACGTTTTGTATTTGCATAATTCTTTAATCCCATTTGGGAATCTTGCCTTTGTGCCATTGCAGCCCAGTTACAACTGGAGCAGGCACGTCGTCGCCACTGTGCAGCGCCGGTTGGCGGAGTTTTTTTTTTTGGCGGGGGGGGGGGAGATGAGGGAGGGAGGGAGGGGGGAATGGTAGGGATGAATTTTATTTAATTTTGCCCGGGCAACGGCCTGTTCGGCCTGCTCTTTACGATTTCCAACTGCCAAGGTATCTGTAACGTGCGCAACGTGCACACGGGCCCTCCGAATTTTCCTACTGAGACTCGAGTAGGAGTTCGGTGATTGAAGTCTATTTTGTGCTGTCTTCAGTGTGAGGTGTGGACAAGGGAACTCATACTGGAACCACCAGCATTGGAGAGACCCCTCACAGTTGTGGGGAGAGAGATTGGGAGAGAGAGAAAGGGAGGAGGAAGAAGAGGAGGAAATGGAAATGGGAGAGAAAAAGATAGGGCAAATGGGGGGGGGGCAAAGAGATGAGATGGAGAGGGGGCCGGAAGAGTGTGTATGTGTGTGTGAGAGAGAGAAACAGACAGAGAGAGACAGAGAGAAAGAGAGACAGAGAGAAAGAGAGAGAGAGAGGGAGAGACAGAGAGAGAGAGAGAGAGAAAGAGAGAGATAGAGACAGAGAGAAAGGGAGAGAGAGGGAGGGAGGGAGAGACAGAGAGAGAGAGAGAGAGGAGGGAAGGAGAGAGAGAGACAGATAAAGAGAGAGAGGGAGTGGAGGCAGGTTTATCCTTGGTAAGGCTGGATACCGCATCTAGACCTGCCCTGATTAAGTTACAATATGTCAGCATTATAGTTCATAGATCGGGCGCTTTGGCTAATGAAAACAAGAATAATAATGATAATATCAATAACAATAATAACAGTATTAATCATTATTACAAAGGACGTAAAGCCTCCAATGTAATCATGAAAGGTCTTTTAACCGCTCGGCCATAAATTCTACAAAATATCGTAATACGCATAGAAAGACGTAAAGATGTACGTGGGCATATTTTAAAAGGTCTTGAAGTTTGTTATATGTTTAATACTTTCATTGATTTTGAGCCACAACTGAGTTGAACCAGAGAGTATGAACAGAAGAAAGCGTTCCGACATTTTGAGTTGGACATGGAAAGACACATTTTCTTCGAGTAGAATTAAAAAGTATGACAGGAAATTTCGTTCTGCCCCTCAGTTTACACATTGGTGATCGAAACTTTTAAACATCACATCAGTGGGCCAACTAATATTAATAATAATAATAGCAATATAATAATAATAATATATAAAATACCACTACCACTGCTACTACTACTACTACTGCTACTACTACTACCACTACTGCTACTGCTACTACTACTACTGCTACCACTACTACTACTACTAGTACTACTACTACTACTACTACTACCACTACTACTACTGCTACTACTACTACCATTACTGCTACTGCTACTATTCTACTGCTACCACTACTACTACTACTACCACCACTACTACTACTACTAAGAGAAAACAATTATTAGGCGAACCAAGGTTGTAGTGCCTAGTTAGTGCTCAGAAAAGAAAAGCGGGAGTGAAAGAAGGAAGAAAGAGAAATGATCAAGGTGGGATTAGAACCCGCGACCTCTGCTACTACTACTACTACTACTACTACTACTACTACTACTACTACTACTACTACTACTACTACTACTACCACTACTACTACTACTACTACTACTACTACTACTACTACTACTACTGCTACTACTACTACTACTACTACTACTACTACTACTACCACTACTACTACTACTACTACTACTACTACTACTACTACTACTACTACTACTACTACTACTACTATAACAACAACAACAATAGTAATAATAATTAGTAACATTTATATAGCGTTTCATCCTGTCAAATGCAAACTCTAAGGGCCTCACAGTCATAGGGTGGCATTATGTGGAGAGGTGACCGTTCTAAAAAAGAACAAGAATTTGTTTGACATCAACTACTGTAAAGCTGGTGTACATTTTGCTGGCAGCAACTGGCTGCGTCTGACCGGACTTAGTGTGATACCTCCTACACTTCAACTCGAATCCATTTCACGAAAACAGAGACCCATGTACTAAAATACGACAACGGTCAGAAGCAGATGTGCTTAATTCCATCGATAAAAAATAATGTTCTACGCAGGTTTCTTCCTTGTTGACAGGCTAAAGGCTTTCTGTTGACGACACGCAAAAACAAACAACTATTTCCAGAACAGTCCCCTCTCTGTAACCTGCCGTATGTCGTCTCCAGCGATGATTATCCCGATTATATAATCGCCATTTATTGATTATATAATCGTGGATAATGGCAGAGAACGGAGTTTGATTAGGTAAGCAGAGTCAATGGTGGTTCATTAATTTCTTGAATCATCTTATGTGTATGTGTGTGTATGTATGTATGTATGTATGTATGTAATATGTTTGTGAATATGGAAAAGGGGGGGGGGGAGGGGGGGAGGAGGCTATGACGTGGTCCCAAAAAAAAGGGGGGCGGGTAGTTAGAACTTATGATGAAAGGGGAGTTTATCACCAGAGTGAGAGAGACACGATAAAGGTTCGGGGTATGGAGGGAGGTGAGAAAGAGAGGAGGAGACAGAAAGAGAGAAGATGAGACAGAAAGAGAGAAGATGAGACAGAAAGAGAGAAGATGAGACAGAAAGAGAGAAGAGGAGAGAGAAGAGGAGACAGAAAGAGAGGAGGAGACAGAAAGAGAGAAGAGGAGACAGAAAGAGAGAAGAGGAGACAGAAAGAGAGAAGAGGAGAGAGAAGAGGAGACAGAAAGAGAGAGGAGGAGACAGAAAGAGAGAAGAGGAGACAGAAAGAGAGAAGAGGAGACAGAAAGAGAGAAGAGGAGACAGAAAGAGAGAAGAGGAGACAGAAAGAGAGAGGAGGAGACAGAAAGAGAGAAGAGGAGACAGAAAGAGAGAAGAGGAGACAGAAAGAGAGAAGAGGAGACAGAAAGAGAGAAGAGGAGACAGAAAGAGAGAAGAGGAGACAGAAAAAGAGAAGAGGAGACAGAAAGAGAGAAGAGGAGACAGAAAGAGAGAAGAGGAGACAGAAAGAGAAGAGGAGACAGAAAGAGAGAAGAGGAGACAGAAAGAGAGAAGAGGAGACAGAAAGAGAGAAGAGGAGACAGAAAGAGAGAAGAGGAGACAGAAAGAGAGAAGAGGAGACAGAAAGAGAGAAGAGGAGACAGAAAGAGAGAAGAGGAGACAGAAAGAGAGAAGAGGAGACAGAAAGAGAGAAGAGGAGACAGAAAGAGAGAAGAGGAGACAGAAAGAGAGAAGAGGAGACAGAAAGAGAGAAGAGGAGACAGAAAGAGAGAAGAGGAGACAGAAAGAGAGAAGAGGAGACAGAAAGAGAGAGGAGGAGACAGAAAGAGAGGGTGTGAGAGAGTGAGACGGAGGACAGGGGTGAGAGAAGGACAATGGTGAAGAGAGGCTGTTGAAGAGGGAACTGGAGAGAGAGCGAGAGAGGGAGCAGATAAAGAGAGAGAGGAGAATGAGCGAGGGAGAGACCGAATGAGAAGAGAGGAGGAATTGAATTGAGAAAAGCAGATGAGGAGAGAAGCTGAAAGAGAGAAGGAGAAAGAGAGAAAGAGAGAGAGAGAGACAGACAGACAGACAGACAGACAGAGCGAGAGAGGGAAAGACGCATACACGAATCGATAGATAGATAGATAGATAGATAGATAGATAGATAGATAGATAGATAGATAGATAGATAGATAGATAGATAGATAGATAGATAGATAGATAGATAGATAGATAGATAGATAGATAGATTCAGAAGCGTTTGATTTGCCTGAATTTAGAGGATCCTTGAACCAACTAAAGGTTAAAAAACCACCAGTTATTGGTAGCAAGTTCGTAATTATCTCCCCATTGCTCTAGCAATCAGGGTTACATAGAGTTGTGGTTCCTGATTGTCGCCAGCACGCATCAGATACAATGAGGACGTTAATGAGCGCAGATAATGACGTTGAAGCTGCAGAGACAATGAAAACATCAACAATAGAAGAAAAGAAATCCTAAGAAAAAGGACAAGTCTACGAATCATGAAGATTTCACTTTCTCAGTAACAAAAATCTTACATTTATAATGAATAATGCCCCCAAAGATGCAAATAGATCTAACTAAAACTATAGCACTACATTTTGTATAACAGAAAGATTTCCTTTATATTGAACGGACCCGCACAGTTCCAAATAAAATGTAACGTTTATACTAAATGAAAAAAACAACAACAAAAAACGAAGGAGCTTGAAAGTTTCAAACAAAAATTTTAAAAAATTGATACTGAATGGAACTTAAAACCATTACATTTATACTAATTTTCCAAATTTAAGAAATACTACATTATTATATAGATTGGGTGGAGCTCTATAGTATCAAAGAACAAAAGCATTACATTTTATACTCATTGATGTCCTAATTTTCTTAATAACTAGAATATTACATTTACATAAAACAAAATTAGCTAGAGCATTAACATTCACAATATCATCAACAACAACAACAACAAAAAACTAAAACGCTTCATCTATATAGAATAATTACATTGTTTGAAGCTCCGATGGTCGCGGGCACAACTGGCTAGAGTCCTAAACTTCAGCAGTAACAGAAGTATTGCACAAACATGGAAGATACTAACTGTAGCCCATTATTTATATAATGGAGTTAGAAAACAGAAAAAAAAACCCATTTTAACAACAACCTAACAACAGTCGTGTAACAGCAACAACAATAATGACACTAGCAACGAGAACAAAATACAAAAGTCTTCGTCTGTGGCATTTACACTGCATGTCAGTGAGATTCCGAAACAATAATTCAGGCTCAAACAGTTCAAAATACTCTCGATTACTGAGTTTCGTGTTTGACTTCAGAAAACAGATTGAAAACGATTGGTTCGATCAAGTCCATCCATCCATCCATCTCGGTATCCATATATCCATCTATTAATCTATCCATCCATCCATTCATCTACCCATTCATCATCCACTAACCCATCAATACACCCACCCTGGGATTGCATTCAGCGTGAGGTATCTATCTATCTATCTATCTATCTATCTATCTATCTATCTATCTATCTATCTATCTATCTATCTATCTATCTATCTATCTATCTATCTATCTATCTATCTATCTATCTATCTATCTATCTATCTATCTATCTATTTATCTGTCTGTCTGTATGTCTGTCTGTATGTCTGTCTGTCTGTCTATCTATCTTTCTATCTGTCTGTCTGTCTATCTATCTATCTCTCTATCTGTCTGTCTGTCTATCTATCTATCTCTCTATCTATCCCAGGATCAGCGCCTTAGATTTGCATTCAGTGTAGAGTAAACATTGGCCCAGTCGTGAAGGAAAGCCCTTGGGTGGTGTTGGGTGAATGATTACTCTGGAGACGGGGAGTGAGGTGGGGGTTGGGAGGGGTGGGTCAGGATTTCCCCACTACTCTTTCCCTGGGGGCCCCAGGGGTCCCTGTAGAGAACAGAATAGGGCCTAAATTGCTGGTGGTGGGAGCGATTTGGATGTGGAGAGGAAATCTAAGACAGACAGCCCGTAGGCGGGGGTGACAGACTACAGACATTTCAGGTTAGCAAACTTTGGAAGGAGGGGTCGGGGTGGTGGGGTGGAGCTGGGGGGTGGGGTGGGGTGATGGTAGAGGTCGACAACTCTCAAACTCTCATTAATTAATAACAGAATATCCCCCCCCCCCCACCTCGTCCTGCAGTCCTCGACAGCCGCAGCCACGTAGAAGTCTTACTTAAATCTTTCTTATCTAAATCTATATTAGCTGAATCTATGTCATCTGCATCTATTTAATCTGGATAGATCTTTTTTTAAATTATCTTGTTTGAGTTATATGTTATTCAAATCTATCGTATCTAAATACATCTTATCTAAATCTATCTTCCTTAACTGATTCACTCTTAGTATTTTCTTAAGACGACCACAGCTTTCATAACACCCATTCTGGAAGTCCCAGTGAAAGTCAGTCAAGGATCAATTTTAAGGCTATGATAAAACATTGTAAGATGGAGAAAAATGTGAGTGTGCATGAGAAAACCCACAATAAGTCGACAGAGCTGATTTTGAGAAAAACGGCTTTGAAGTGAAAAATAATATGGGTCCGACACAAACTTCCAACTTGGCTGTTGTTTAAGGGACCGTGGCATGTTACAAGGTAAACTGCAGACGAGCAGTGAACACTACTCACTATGATCTCTATAAAGGCTTTGTAATTAGACTACGGTCTCCTAACAAGATAAAAAAACTTCCGACTTGGCTGTTGTTTAGGGGACCGTGGCATGTTACAGGGTGAACTGTAGATGAGCAGTGAACACCACTCAGTATGATCTCTATAACGGCTTAGTTATTAGACTACGGTCTCCTAACAGCAATCACTCCAATATTAATAGGTCAATTAGCAATTGCCACTTTTAGGATTAAATGCTGTTTTCTCAAAAGTGACCAGCACTGACTTCAATTTATCAGAAATGTCTTGTCTTTTATTATGTGTACAGAACTCAAAATGTCATGTTGCCGACTTATGCCGGGTTTTCCCATGCACACTCACAAATGTCAAGTTATGGAAATTTAAAAACAAACATTTTGCCTTTTTGTAATTTTCACACACCATTTGAACTAAGTGCTTTTTCACATGAATAGCTGAGAGCGGCTCATAGGAGTGAATCAATTAAATCTATCTTATCTGAATACATCTTATTTAAATCTGCCGTATCTCAGTCTATGCTATCTATGTCTATCTTATCTGACATGACACTTGTACTTACCCATGTGTGAACACCAAGCCTCCATAGCGTAAAAGTTGCCAGAACGGTAAAAAAGGGCCAAATCTTTACTCTGGCCAAGTTTGGCATATAACCGCCTACATTTGGTTCGCCGTAACTCCTGGAACTCGCCAATGTCTCGCCAGGTTGGCTCTTCTTCCACTGCTGAAATAATGGAAATTTTCTTTTTTGGCCTGGCTCCGCTGTTCAGATCTGTGCTGCTAATTTTCCTGGCCAAAATAACATCGATATCATTGTGAGATATTTTGGAATTACGTCCTTTTTTGTCTACGGTCGCTGTTGAACTCTGAGACGTTATAGAAATTGTTTTCTCAGTGCCGATACTTTCCACGGAAATTTTTCTGCTGTCGTTCTTCGCCAGACCGGAATCTGTGGTTTCCGAGGACTGTTGAGATTTCGGGCTTGACGTCACTTCCGTTGACCTAGGTTCCGACGCTCTGAGTCTGCTGAGTGCCGAGTCGGGAGTCGATTGTGTGCGACGTTGAGTCTGATTTCTGGTCGTTGCTGACGCCATATCTGCTCTCTGAAAATGAAGAAGAAAAAATGTACCTTAATTATCCTCCTTGGGTTATCTCTACCATGTAAAGACAAAGATGTGAGGTGAAGAAAAAAGATAGAGTAGGATGTTATTATTATTATTATTATTTGCTGCCAGACAGATTCAGGTAAAATGCATGGAACAAAGTAAAGCGCTGTACATCACATTTGTTGACCTCACAAAAGCATTTGACACAGTGTGTCGTGAAGGCCTCTGGAAAATCTTGGCGAAGTTTGGGTGTCCACCCGAATTCATCACAATAGTGCGCCAGTTTCATGATGGCATGCAAGCTGCAGTCAAAAGTAACGGCAGTGTTTCAGAGCCCTTTGCTGTCACAAATGGGGTAAAACAGGGTTGTGTCTTAGCCCCAACTCTGTTCAGCATCATGTTCTCTGCAATGCTACAAGAAGCCTTTAGCTCTCCTCCTCAAGGGGTAACCATCAAGTACCGAACTGATGGCAGTCTATTCAACCTCAGGAGACTTCAGGCAAAAACCAAAACCAAAAGTACTCAAGTCTGTGACCTACTATTTGCTGATGATTGTGCACTTCTGGCACACGATGAGGATAGCATGCAAAACTGTGTTGATAAGTTCTCTAGTGCCTGTGACAACTTTGGCCTCACAATAAGCACAAAGAAGACGGAAGTGCTCCATCAGCCTACTCCAGACGACAAGTATCCTGTGACCCCAAATATCAAAGTCCATGACAGTCTTCTGAAGGTGTCGGAGAACTTCACCTATCTTGGCAGTACACTGTCTTCCACGGCTCGTGTTGATACTGAAATTCCCTCAAGAATCAGCAAAGCCAGCTCTGCATTTGGCAGGCTTCGAAAGAGAGTGTGGGATGTTGCCGGCATTCGCACAGACACTAAGCTGAAAGTGTACAATGCTGTGGTCCTTCCCACCCTACTCTATGGGGCTGAAACCTGGACAGTGTACCAATCGCATGCCAGAAAACTAAATCACTTTCATCTGGCCTGCCTTAGAAAGATCCTAAGGATCAAATGACAGGATAAAATTCCAGACACTGAGGTCCTCAATCGTGCCAAGGAATTGAGCATCTTCTGCCACCTGAAAAAAATTCAGCTACGTTGGGCAGGACATGTTGTCAGAATGCCCGACTCCAGACTCCCTAAGCAAATCTTCTTCTCTGAGCTCTCCAATGGAACGAGGAATGTTGGGGCCCCAAAGAGACGTTACAAAGACACTCTCAAGCAATCACTGAAGGCCTTTGCCATTGATGTGAGTGAGTGGGAAAAGCTCTCGCTTGATCGAGCAAATTGGAGGGCGGCCCTTACCAGAGGCAGCAAAGCATGGGAAGCTGACAGAGTCCAGCAGGCTATCAAAAAAAGAGAACGGCGCAAGAAAAGGCCCAGTGGTACTGAACCAACGGAGCACTCTTGTCACTTATGCGGAAGGGTCTTCAGGGCAAAAATAGGACTTATCAGTCACATGAGAAGCCATAAGTCATGAAAGAACAGTCTTTCCATTCTGTCCTCTGTGTCCTTTACTTCTCTTTATTGTCCGTGTGTTGAAATTCTCAACAATTTCTGTTCTTTATTCCTCTGGTGTTGTTAAGGTCATCATCATACCTGATGGACGAACTATTTATTATTATTATTTTATATAGGGCATATCCATTTTTAAAATGCTCTATGCGCTTTACAGAAGAAACCTGTCAACCACAGAGCAGAATGGAGCGCCTTTCTCTCTCCCTGTCTCGCTCACTCTCTCTCTCTATCTCAGAGCAAATTGTGACGCAGCCTGTTAGGCGCAGTACACAACTCACAACAGTTCACAACTCACAATACAAATAAAACAAATAATATTTGAATATTTATTAATAACAATATATATTTAATAATGAACAATACATTTTGTTGTTGCTGGTGGGGGGATGATATGGATAAATTTTAATGTATTAATTTCAATTTTTCCCGGGCAGCAGCTTGTTCGGCCTGCTCTTTACGATTTCCAACTGCCAAGGTATCTTTAACGTGCGCAACGTGCACACGGGCCCTCCGAATTTTTCGTCCTTATCCGAGAAGACTAGGTACTCGATCCTACCCCCCAATAGGATCAGGGACTTGAAAATATGAGAAAAATCCCAATTTCCACCATGCCTGCACTGCCCAGGATTAGAACCCGGGACCCTTGGCATGAGAGGCGAGCACCTTGCCTCTAGACCACCTTGTCCCCAAGGTTTGTAGCTAGGAGGTGAATAGTGTCGCAATGTGCGCAAGAAGTATTTTGTCATGTGAACCCATACATGATTCGTAGAGCATTGAGACATCAGTACCGCCTCTGTCGCTTTTATTTTTTTTACATTCCAGATTGTGTACAATAATATTGCTGAACGGGTTTTACTAAAGCGGGCTCACAGCGCCTTCAATCAAGTCTGTTTTTACGTTGGTTTTTAGTATGAGATGCAGACTATCGTGTTTTGCCGATTTGCGAAACTTGATGACAGCATTCTAAAATGGAGCTTGCGGGAGACCATGTAGTTGCCTAGAGCTTGGTGACTACCAGACTAAAATGTGTACTATTTAGTGTACTGCCTCAAAATTTGGCGATAAATTACCGGAGCCACGTCCATTTTTGGACAAAATTCAGCCTTTAATATAATTTATTTACGATTTTTTTAACAGCAACAAAAGAGACACGTTGTTGTTTGGTGTTTTTTTTTTAGCAGAATCGAAAACCATGATCGGAAATTTCGTACTATTTACAGTTTTCCCCCTTTTGTCCGTATTTCCGTTCATAGAACGGACGCTCGAGTTTGTAATTATAGTGATGGATCCAAATAGCGCATTAAATTGTAAGTGACTTCCATCCCGCTGAGACATAATCTAAAATAAAGGTGGGCCTATTTCAGTTCTCCAATTTAGTTGAAAGCCTTGCGGTCAATATGTATTAGGGCAATGCCCTAGGAGGAGATCACATGAGATATTCAGATGGTCAATACTGAATCCATCGGCAGCCATTTTGTTTTTGGCTAAAGTCGAACCTTTCTTATTTTAGTTTCGCGTTTACTAAACAAATTCCAATTTTATTTTTTTTAAATTTTAAATCACCTCCACACAAAAATTACTTTTTTGTTTTGTTTTCTTGCTTTGTTCTGTCATCATAGTTTTTCAGTTTTAATCTTTACCAACTGGAATGCACCTCTAATGTGAATGTTTCATTGTACTTCATCTCTGTCATAATAATTCTCTTTTACGTCTGCTGCGATTATGCATTTTCTTCCCATGTCCCTTTTTTAAGAATTATCTTTTTTTTTTTCATTTACGTCCTCTGGCTTTTGTTAAATATGTTTATTTGTTCACTTTGGGATTTTGTGTAAATTACTTATAATAATGAAAGTCCCCGTTCTCTATGGTTATTTTCTTTGCGGAAGGAATAGATATTTTTATATTACCCCACCCATTCGTTGCCCAAAACAAAATGATGTCGCGGGACTCCTTGCAGTGACCATTAGATAAGATAATCATCATATAATAATGGAGCTTGGGTCCAACTTTGTTCCCGCAAAGGCTTTTTTACAACGCAACGTAGAGATATGAAACTTGGCACATGTATGTAAAATTTATTAAGCCTGTACGTGTCGAGCTCATTTTTTCCCGAAACTCTTTATTTTTCCCAGAAATTCAGTTATAATTATCAGTTATCAATTCATGATTGCGAATACGACCTGATAATGTACTTCCGTCAATTTCGTCATTTCCGCCTCTTACCGGAAATGTAAATTAGAGTTCACGATCCAGCCACGCCAAGAAAACTTTGATAGTGATACCGAGTATAGTGTTATACAGATGAGGTGAGTGCCATTCATTCATACCAAGAAAACTGTGCGTAAATATTTAGATCATTTTTTACGAACACATGAGCCCATGAAAAATGCTCGGTGCGCACTACTGTGCACTGTGTACTACTGTAATATTATCCTATCTATCTATTGATCGCCGATTTTATGTGGATGACCTAAAGTGTCTCGACATCAATGTCTTTGTGCTGATTCCTTTCGGTCTGGAGTGGTGAGCTTTGTTTTTTTACCATTCGAAGAATGGGGCAGTTACTAGTAATAATAATGGAGATCATTTACATGGCGCCTAATCCAAACAAGTTCGCTCTAGGCGCTTTACAGAAAGTCTTGTTCTCTCGATTTCCATCTCTCTCTCTCTTTTTTTCTTTCTGTCTCTCTCACTCTCTCTCTACCCCTGTCTATCTCAGATAAGACAAGATAAGATAAGATAAGAATTACTTTATTATCCTATGAGGGAAATTCTCTATCACTCTATCACAGAGCGTTTAAAAGCATATAGCCTACATGATACACATAATTTATACTTACGCATCATTACAATGTCATACACTTCATAACTCAATAACATTCTAATTATGTGCAGCAACATGGCAAGAAACCTTAGTGGAATACAGCACACATTTAGCTTTAATTTGTATTTGTATTTGTATTTTGTATTTTGTATTTTGTATAACTCTTTAATCCCATTTGGGAAATTTGCCTTTGTGCCATTGCAGCCCAGTTACAACTGGGGCAGTCACATCGTCGCCACAGTGCAGCGCCGGTCGGCGGGTTTTTTTTTTGGGGGGGGGGATGATGGGGAGGGGAAGGGAATGGTAGGGATGAATTTTTATTTTAATTTTGCCCGGGCAGCGGCCTGTTCGGCCTGCTCTTTACGATTTCCAACTGCCAAGGTATCTTTAACGTGCGCAACGTGCACACGGGCCCTCCGAATTTTTTCGTCCTTATCCGAGAAGGCTAGGTACTCGATCCTACCCCCCCCCTCCCCCCAATAGGATCGGGGACACGAAAATATGAGAAAAATCCCAAACTTCCAACATGCCTGCACCGGCCGGGTTTTGAACCCGGGACCCTTGGCATGAGAGGCGAGCACCTTGCCTCTAGACCACCTTGTCCCCTTGTCTTTTAGGGCGAATTACGGAGGGCAAACACGATCTTCGCCTTGCGCATGCAAACCAGAGCCTCTACTGTGTACAGTTTGATACTATGGAAATGTTTTTTCTTGTTTTATTTTTTTTTTGTGTAAGTATTCTGTTCATTATTGTTTACAAAGTGCAAAGAATCATACTGAAACAGTGGCGTGCAGAGGTTTGGTGGTGCCCGGAGCCCAACTCCCTGAGTGTGCGCACCAAAACTCAAGTACAGGGCCTACAACTGAGAAATGTAATAAAGAAATACATTAATTTCAAATACAGTTTTTAGTATAGAATTTAAGCAATCGCTACAGTGCATATTACGCTACAGTCGTAGATTTAACCGCTACTTTATATTATCTTAATCAGCTTTACACACAGCATTTACATGTCACAGGTGCTCTACTCTGGTTTCCCTCATTAAAAGTCAAAGTTTAGCAAAAAGAAATCGTTGTATGTAGCAAAAGCCTCGCGTGGGAAATAATACCCAAACGACACAATGAAACGCAAACTAAAAGGGAAGACAGAAAATGGCCGATATTTCGGCAACAGTCCTTTTTCAAGAGGAAAAAAACAAAAAAAACAACATTAGAAAAAAAGATTTGAAAATTGAACAGCTAAAACAACCGAACAATAAAAGATTACATACAATTTGTTTCTCTTTGCCAAATTTTGATTCTGCATAATAATATAGCCTTAAGATAAGATAAGATAAGATAAATTTTATTCGTCCTTGTACAAGGAAATTTGTTTTGATCATTGAATACATAACAATACAGTTACAGAAGCAGAAAGTATGATACATAGCGCGCACACACACATATATACACACACACTGATAAATTAACTAAATTAACAAAATCAACAGTGCACACAATATGCTTCCCTAACTAAAACACATGGACCTGACACGCAGGACATAATTCAACTGTGCACAGATTACGATCAAGATGACGATAACCTTGCTGTTACCCCACAGTTTTTCTGCGGTTTTTATAATATTTCGTCAATTTATCCCTCATTAAAACACAGATCCACATTCACATTAACTTGTGGGACTGTAGGGCAGCTTGTACAACGTAGTTAACTGCGATAGTTTCAAATTTCAAAAAAATTAATTTTAATTTCACTCTTTGAGTGGGGGCTTCCTGAAATGGATGCCCGGGGCCCTTGCTCCCTCTGTCCCAACGTCTGCACGCCACTGAACTCAAACTCAGGCTACAGTGTAAGAAATAAAATAAAAACCAGTTCGTTAAAGTTAAATATGAAATATGAGCCTAGGAAAAATTTCAGATGAATTTTTAATGAGAGTTTTCCAGAAAATCAATGTTGTTTCTGCTCACGGGAGAAAAGACTCACGGTTGCACTAGGGTGTTCGGTACACTTTAGGTTCGGTACACTTCAGGTTCGGTACATGTAATAGCTGAGGTTGTTCTAGCACGTTATAGGTGGGGGGGGGGGGGGGAGCCCGGGTTCAGATCGGTACACTTCAGGTTAGGTACACTTCAGGTTAGGTACACTTTAGGTTTGGTACACTTTAGGTTCGGTACACTTCAGGTTCGGTACACTTTAGGTTCCATACACTTTAGGCTCGGCGAGTCGCTCGTAAACAGAAATTAAAATACAAGGCAAATCACAAAAAGTTACACAGTCAAGTCTGTTTATTGCATATGATTGGGAACTGACAAGTTACACGTACATTGAAAGATTAAATGAGCTGTGTAATCTAGTCTATTATATATTTCAGTAACTCGCAACCTTTGGCATGACTAACTGACCAAACTACACACTCTTCAGGCCTTAAATTTGGCAGGAGGGTGGCAATTGAGATAAGGAAGATGATGGCTATAATTAAAAGTTGTTTACTTCAAGCATGTATTTTAAAAAAATAACAATGTTTAATGCTGCTATGTAACATCTGTATTTTTGCATGTTTGTTTCGGAATATATAGTACTGTGCATGTCATAAAAAGTAACCGTATTAAGCGTTCAGTATGGTACGTAGTGTTGTGGTACGCATGAGTTCTGAAGTAAGACTGTAGTTTATTACTTTTATTATATGAGAGAGAGAGAGAGAGAGAGAGAGGGGGGGGGGAGGGGGGAGCACATGATTGTTTATTTCGGGCAATTTGCCCGGTAGCTCATCTAGTATGTTATATCTGAAGTAAATACGTGTAGAAATGTACATACTTTTTTATATGCCAGCATAACAAAGCAGCCATAGATCTTGTTTGTTCTGTCTCCATTTTCTGAAAACACTGGAGATCTTTTAGTATGTCAAAGAGATATAACAAAGGCACACTTTGACGCTTGTTTATAATGCGTTGTGGCACTTATCAAGTTGTTTCACAGTTCCCATTTATTCTAACTCTTTATCATAATACAAAAGCTGCAAACGTTTAAAGTCGAATTTCTCAGTGGTGCAAAAAGTGGAGTTGGAACTAACAAGAACTGGGGTCACGATTCGTAGGTTAAATGAGCTATAATTAATTATCTGAAGTAAATACGCGTATACAATAGTTTAACTTAAATATATGCCAGCAAAACAAAAGTGGGAGTTAAGGTAAGACAAATTTCAGAGATCAAAGCTATGTTTGCTATGTTCTTTCTAGTTTCCATAGATAACAATGGGGGGCTCAACAATTTACACAACAAAATTAAACTTAGTATTATAATTTATTTTTTTTTTTTTTATTGAGGGGGTCGGCTCCCTCTGGCGAGTGGGGGGGGGGGGGTTCTGGCAGCAGGGCTGGGATAATTGTCTCTTTTCTTCCCTACAAATCCGGCCTTAATTATTGCGTCTCTGTGATTAGAGAGGAGACAGCATTATTCGCTACTGAAATACATGTCAGGTTCATTACGGTACGGGAGTTTCACGACCAGGGGCGTATCTACCGGAAAATAGTGCATGTGGCAAGCCCTGAAAAGCTGCGTGCATGTCCAAACATCTGACACACAGCTCTGAGATAGCCGTATCTTAACTATCTGCTGAATTTACAACTAACAAATCCTATGGGGCATTGCCCGTGATAAACATTGTCAGCCAACAAAGCTATGGAAATCCAAAGAGTAGGACTGACGTCCAGTTTTGCAGATAGGAATTACATCTTTCCTACATAGATTTGCTGGTTAGGACATCGGGTCTACGTCGTTCTGATGTAGGGAACCCGCCCCTACAGCAATCCTACCAAACTATGGAAATCTACGTCGGATGACGTTGGAATGCTGGCTGGGTTCTTCTTGGGATATTATTATCATTATAATTATTTTGAGAGGCGACGAACGAAATTTCCGTTCATACTTTTAGTTTCTCCTCGACGAAAATGCGCCTTTATTTTTACGGCTCAAAACAATCATAAATAATGAACATTTAAGACTGATTTTTTTTTCTTTTGTTTTCGAAAAGTGATGTGTCCATGTAATTTGTGGTAAAAAAAATTGAGGCAGTATACACAGTTTTGTAATTTTTGGTCATGTGGTCACTAAAGTTACTTACATCTTACTTACTTTCGGGGTCTTACTGACATAATTACTTCAAGCTGCTTACTACTTACCTACGTGTGGTCACTACGGTACTTACGGGTTCAACTTCCAGTTCCATTACAGTCTGATGATGTCATGTCAGTAATATAATTCATGCTCGTTAATCTTTAATTAACAAATTATGGCACCGTAGAACATTATAACTGTACCTCGTTATCCCTGGATGTCTTGTCTGACGTTAACAGAAAATGCTCAGTGGCGGTCCCTTCCACGTTTTTAGCGCGCAGGCTGAATCTACCTTTTCCAAAACCACTTACAGTTCAGAGATTTCATTCCAATCCATTAATTTTGTTTTCTCAATTCATTTTATTTTTGGCTGTTTTATTGTTTTATTTGTCTCATTTAGCTCTATGTGCCTTTGTTATGTATGTGTATATGTATATCTATCTATACGTATAAATGTAAGTCTAGTGTAAGAGTATATGCAATAGACTGGGTGAGAGAAAGAGAGAGAGAGACAGAGAGAGAGAGGGGGTGACTTAAGAGAGAGAGAGGGGGGGAGTGAGTTAAGAGAGAGAGAGAGAGAGAGAGGGGGTGACTTAAGAGAGAGAGAGGGGGGGAGTGAGTTAAGAGAGAGACAGAGAGAGAGAGGGGGTGACTTAAGAGAGAGAGAGAGGGGGGGAGTGAGTTAAGAGAGAGAGAGAGAGAGAGATAGAGACAGAGAGAGAGAGAGAAAGGAGGGGAGGGGGAGGGGGTGAGTTGCCGATGGAGAGGACAAGATTTTCTGTAAAGCTCCTAGAGCAAACAGTTTGGACTAGACGCTATGTGAAACATGACATTAAAGGATACACAAGACAAAAACGTAGGTTAACTTTTTAATTATAGGATTATTGATTAGATTGTAGATCTATTCTTTCAATGGATTGGCCGATATAAATGATTTTCATTGCCTTTATCATCATTACTAAAGGGAACAAAAGAAGCAATTGCCACCCTCTCCCGGCCAGAGTGCCCCCCCCCCCCCCTTACACAAAGATATAATAATGAGTTTAACAGCTTTGTGTAAATTGCTGAGTCAGCCATTGTTAACCTCGTTACATTCATAGCACCTACCATGTTGGCCTTACCATAGACACGCCTCTGATCAAGTCTGAACTTCGCCTAAAAAGACGAACAGCAAATATCAATCAAAGGAAATTTTGATTATAAATTGTATCGATCCTCTCGTGTAGTTTCTGCCAACATAATAATTTCTCCATGTCCATCCACTGCGCATGGCTGACCTAAAAATTGCCTCGTGCTGGTGTCGTACTTGGCGGAGCACGGCAGAGAGTAATCGATATCCTTTGATGTATAAAATATTTATTTAACGATTCTATGATTCACAGACCGTGAAATAGAAAAAAAAAAAAACAGGGAAAAGAATGAGGTGGAAGATAATGTGAAGAAATAAGATCGTGGATAAAAATGATAGAAAGAAGTAGAATTTTCTCTCTCTCTCTCTCTCTGTCTCTCTCTCTCTCTCTCTCCAAGCCCCAGAATCTAAAAACGTCACCCAATGGAAAGTTTCTGTCACTCCTCTCCCCAAGTTGAGAAGACTTGGTCTGTATTGATCAGCGCCTGATGTTCGTAGCCAAGGAGGTAAAACCAATATACGACCTTTGTTGTACATGACCTATGACCTCTCCGGGGCTGGGTACTAGTGAAGACTGACGGTCAAGTCTTTCAGAGTCTGCGCTGTGTCTAGGGCCAATGGCACTCACTACCCAGATCTAGGACAGGATCACTTGTAGAACTAATGGGAGATTCTGCAAGGGTCTAGGTTATCGGTTTGAGTTTGGGTTTAACGACACTTCCCCAGCCAGCAGCCCTCAGTCAACGAAACGTAAATTTGTATAGGATTTCCATTGGGTTGGTGGGATCACCGTCAGAAATGGAATGAGGAAAAAAACGGAAGAGATGAAAATCCACTCAGCATCCTTACGTCAATCTGTCGTAGATTTATACAGGATTTCCGCAGGGATTGGTAGAATCACACAAAATGAGGTTTACCGTATTGTATTCTATTTCTGTAATGCCCTCGTTTTGAACCACTCTCCAATGGTTTGGGAATGTTGTCTGACTAAGCGAGTCCTCATTAATCTCCACCACCAATTAATGAGTGACAGCCTAGAAAATCGTGACTCGATAATTCAGGGATTTTTGTGTGCGGCTATTCTGATTTATAATTGTTTTCTCATGCTCGTGAGCAGCCCAGACAAGCAAATTAAGCTCTTTATAGATCGAGTGGACAGTTTGCTATGATAAAAGAAAGGTGGTAGAAGAATAGTTGCTCTTGGTGGAGTGAGACTTTAGGAGATGTTTCAGGATTAGAAGCCGTGTCAAAGATGTGTTTCAGTCTTTATAAGACAATTATTTGCCTAAAGCAAGAGATGACAAAAACGGGAATGAAGCTTTTGGGAGAGAGAAGGGGGGGGGGAAGAAAGAGAGAGAGGAAGAGAGAGAAAGAGAGATAGAGAGAGAGAGAGGGGGGGGGGAGAAAGAGAGAAATAAAAGAAAAAGAGAGAGAGAGAAACAAAAAGAGAAAGAGAGACAGAGGAAGACAAAGAAAGAAAGAGAGTGACAGACAGACAGAAGACAGACAGACAGACAGAGACAGAGGAAGACAGAGACAGAGGGAGACAGAGAGGGAGATAGACAGAGAGAGAGATAGACAGAGAGAGATAGAGAGAGATAGACGGAGGAAGATAGGCAGAGAGAGAGAGAGAGAGAGACAGCGAGAGAGACAGAGACAGACTACAAGATATCTTAAAAGAATGGGAACTCACGTCAAATTGGTGTTAGTTTCGGACCATGACAGACTATCAGCCCAGAACAACAAATGGTTAAAAAGAATAGTCTTGTGACAGCGCGACTACACAAGAGTCCTTAAGTGCAGGCGTACACTAGCCGAGTTTTGTTTGGCCAACTAGACCACACCCACCAGCCAACTCAGAGAAAATCTCATTGAAACCCCATGTAATGACGTCATCATCCAACCAGCTGACTGACGGAAAGCGCTGGTGGGTGCCTAAGTGTAGAGGAAGAAAAACATCTTTAAATAAATGTATCGGCCCTCAGGAGACAATTTGCCCAATACAAGACATTCCCCGTGGTCAAACAACCAAACGGAAAAAAAAAATAATCTCGGCGGCGTGATTTTTTTTTACGTACGAGCTTTAGCAAATTCAGGGGCGGGGCAGCGACACACCCCCAAACACAGGACAGTTCCAACACATCCCAAGGATTTTAGGTGACGTTCAGAGCCATATCAGGCACAGTCCAGAGATTGCAGTACCCCATGGCAGTGTTCGATAGGACGAGAAATCCCTTAGCCGATGACCTATGTTTGTGGTGTGTGTTGCTGCCCCGCTCCTGAATTTGCTAAAGCTCGTACGAAAAAAAAATCACCCTACCCGGCGAGCGAGATTACGCAAGGTCTTCAGATTATAAGAACTATCGAACACGACGTTGTGTTGTGACCTGGTGATTGAGGGTGTCCTTAAGTCCTATAGTTATGTTATATTCTGTCTATCGACTTGATTCTTCCTATTACAATAATAATATATGAGCGTTTTTGTTTCGAGAATAATGCTTTCTCCAAACCCAAAACTCAAATTCCAACGGATCAGATGCCCGTAGCGTTGCTGGCCTGGCACTATCTTTTCTATGTTAAATAATGTTCTTCATGAATAAAATGCCGCAGTTTGCTAAATATAATCCGTGTGACCAAATCTGACAATCACTGGCTCTACGAAAAGCACCCACCAATCATCGGCGACCCTTAGGATGGTCATCAAGTCTGCATATAGGAATGGCATCTTTCCTTCGTAGATCGGCTGGTCGCCCTCAGTCTGATGTACGGAATCTGCCCCAATGGTACTCCTGTCAACACTACCGAAATCCTATACAAATCTACGTCGGATTGACTTACAGATTCTGGCTGAGTAAGGAATCAGAATCAATCACAATGGCTGTTTCTACCCAAATTACCCAAACAGTGAAAAGTGTAGGTTTTCCCGGTTCTGTCCTCGTGACCTAATTAACACATTAATTAACTGGATCACATAAATTTTGACAATGAGTAGCCTATTACAAAATTATGACATAATTTCAAATCTGTCCAGATAAAGGCAGGAAGTAGACATGAGTCGGAACCAACTAGGAATAGACAGAATTGTGTAATCTTAGCAATATTTCCCAGTCAGCCGGAAACTGCAGATGGTGGTGTAGAACTTGCGGAAGTCTGATGAATAAACAATCTTGCTAAAGTTATGACTTAATTTTATGTATGGAATACCGTGTGGGTTAAGTGTGGGTTAAAGCTTGTGTACATCTCGTCTTTGGTTCTTGTTTGCTGCAACTCCACTTTTTTTGCACAGCTCTCTCCGTCTCTCCTTCTCGCTCAGTCTCTCTCTGCGTGTCTTCTTCTCTGTCATCTGTATTTCTCTGTGTTTGTCTGTTTCTCTCTCGCTCTGTGTCTCTCTCTCCCTCTGTCTCCCCCTCGTCTCTCTTTGTGCCTCCCTCTCTCTCTCTATCTCTCTCACGCACACACACAAAACACTTGCCGAGAACTGTCCAATAAATACACTCCGCCATACAAATCTCTACCCGGTAACAAAGCATCGAGAATCTCTAATACCCAACAACACAAATGTAAGGTTTATGTTAGAAACAACAACAACAACAACAACAGCCCAGCCCTCTAATGGCGTCACGTCACGCGGGTCTAATCTCGCTAAGCTAAATCAGTGGTCAGCGCAGGACGGGGAATTTGTTTTTGCGGTCGGCCTTAGGTCGCGTCAACACGACAATAACTCTATTGCGTCCAACGGTGTTTACTCACGAAATGTAGTTCTACATCAGTGGTTCTCAACCTCTTTCAGGTTATGGCCCCTTTAGGCTCCAAATTTTCTGTCATCGCCTCCTTGTGCCCCACCCCCCCCCCTCCACCCCCAGCCAAAAAAACAAACAATCCCTACTCAGACCTAACAGAAACATGTCACAAGAAGACGGGTTACACATAAAACTTATGACGTCAAGTTTTTCTAAGCCTTATATAGGTAGAATGCGCATGATGTCACAGAGCTTTTGTTTTGTACTTCCGCCAAACAAGATGGCCGGTGGATCAGCTGATGAGTGTAAACTTCGAGATGTGTCTAAGCAGTTAAAATGCCTGCTGGTTGCATTGCAGTTGACTGTTGTGACAGGGGTGGGAAGGATGTATCCAAACTGGTCCGATTCCCTACCCTCCGTGTAAACAAGGGAAAGGAAGTGAAAGAATTGACCGAACGTCTCCCCATGTGCGTATACACACGTGTCATTGTTTACAGTAGTGAACTCGCCGCCGATTGGTTCGCGACGCCTTAAGTGGGTCCGGACAGACAAGATGGTGGATATGCGCATTCTACCTACATCACGAAAGGCGTGTTGATTATTCGTTATGAAACAAAACAGCATTTCTTATTAAATGCACTTAAAAAAAAGTGGGGGGGGGGGTCTTCTGTGTTCATAAAACCTATCTAGGCCTGCTGTTGAATAAGTCAGTGATTGCCTTGTATTTGGTCCCCAAATCGTCCTCATATGTTATCGCTTCCCCCTCCCCCCCAGCTACACACACACACACACTCTTTTTCATCGTTTTCGCTCCACTGTCGCCGTTTTCTTCCTTTTCATCCCACTGGAAATCAAAATCGCCTCCCCATCTTCCCCACCCCCCTCTTCCCGTCCACACACACACACACACACACAGGTGATATCGCCCACAGTGAGAACCACTGTTATAAATTGTTATAGAACATTGCCGCATTACGGAGAAACACCGCAAAAGTCCCAAAAACATTTATTTTACAGGAGAGACTTAAACATTTTGTGTTGCTCCTGGCTTCATTCTTTAGGTTCAGTTTCCAGTTTGTTTTGACAGAGGATAGATCTAGCTATAAATCGAACAAAATTATAACTCGGGTACCAAGATAGAGTGTATCTCAAAATACAATGATATCAAAAAGTCAGGTTGATCTAGATTGAATGAAAGAATGAAAGAATGAAAGAATGAATGAATGAACTGATTGAATGAAAGAGTGAATGAATGAATGAATGAATGATGAATGAATGACTGGAAGGGTGAAAAAATGAAAGAATGAATGAATGAATGGAAGGGTGAAAAAATGAAAGAATGAATGGATAGAAGGGTGAAAAAATGAATGAATGAGTAGAAGGATGAAAAAAATGAATTAACTGATAAATGAATGAGTGAATGAATCAGCGGGGAAAATGAAAGAGTGAATGAATGCCGAAGGAATGAAGGAATCGGAAGTTAACATCACTCATGTTTCATACATCAAAACCTCTGATTCCTAAGGAAGCCGGTGGAAGAAATGAGACAATGATATCTGCATCAAGAAACGTGACGTGATTATCACATAACTTGATATCTCTGCATGCTCTGAGCCACGACCATGCATACGTAAATTGCTGTCACCCTTGAACTTCTGCCATTACTTACTCACGGTTACATCTCCAAGTTTTACAAATTTCATAATGGCTAATGGAAAGGAGTTAAAATGAGGCAGTGACTATTTGGGCCGTCGAGATTCAATACTCACAATAGGAGTTGTATTACCATCCCGAGGCCAGTTTCCGAAAAAACATTACTGTGGCCAAAAAAGCTGTTTTATGACAGACAGACTTACAGACATTCAGCCAGACACAGATGGATAGATAGATAGATAGATAGATAGATAGATAGATGGATGGATGGATGGATGGATGGATGGATGGATGGATGGATGGATGGATGGATGGATGGATGGATGGATGGATGGATGGATGGATGGATGGATGGATGGATGGATGGATAGATAGATAGATAGATAGATAGATAGATAGATAGATAGATAGATAGATAGATAGATAGATAGATAGATAGATAGATAACCAGTAGTCGGGTTGACAAAGACACAGCTTAACACAAACGCATGCATCAATTAGGGCAGAAAAAACAAGGGACAGGCTGATTTTGCCAAAGCGAGACTGCTTCTCAAATCGATTCTTCCAATACTTGACGCTCACCCGATTCTTATCTCTTTGTGTCTCTTCTGGGCGAAGGCTGTCATGATCGATCCTGTGAGTGATTAATGAGGTGAGACGCAGGACGTCGCAGAGTTTTTGTTTTGCACTTCCGCCAAACAAGATGGCCGCTGGATCAGCTGATGAGTGTAACTTCGAGATGTGTCTAAGCAGTTAAAATGCCTGCTGGTTGCATTGCAGTTGACTGCTTTGACAGGGGTGGAAAGGATGTATCCAAGCTGGTCCGATTCCCTACCATGCGTGTAAACAAGAGAAAGGAAGCGAAAGAATTGACCGAACGTCTCCCATGTGCGTATACACACGTGTCATTGTTTACAGTAGTGAACTTTTTTAAAACTCGCCTCCGATTGGTCCGCGACGCCTTAAGTGCTCACAGTGCAAATCAGCTAACGAATCAAAATCAATGCAACCATCGCCATGGTGAAGCGTGGGTCCGGACAAACAAGATGGTGGATATAATGCGCATTCTACTTATAGTAATTAACAGTGTCATTGGAAAATACAACTAACTGCGCTGTAACTTGTATGTTTAATTTCACAACCAATTTAGAAATAGAATATTATGCACACGTCGTACTTTCATAACCTATTTAGGCACAAAAACATGCACACAGAGAAATTCTTGATATGCATGCTTTTTCTTTTTCTGTCCACTTACATTTCTGAGTCTTTGTCTGTCTGTCATCCATTTAGTAGTTTTTTCCATCTTCCCTTTGTCAAATGACTAAATTCGTTATGTATTATAATTATAGCTGTCTGTATGTGTCTCCACGATTTAGTCAGAAATTACAAGCGGTCGACTCTTAAGACCAGCAAAATTCTGATTTAGCATCATTCAAGAAAGGTTTGCGATACGGTAGTGGTTCTCACATTAGACGGGGATGGGCGGTGAAAAGAGTGGACACGTGTGGGGAAGGGACTAGGGAAGGGGAGGTGTGGGGAAGGGACTAGGGAAGGGGAGGTGTGGGGAAGGGACTAGGGAAGGGGAGGTGTGGGGAAGGGACTAGGGAAGGGGAGGTGTGGGGAAGGGACTAGGGAAGGGGAGGTGTGGGGAAGGGACTAGGGAAGGGGAGGTGTGGGGAAGGGACTAGGGAAGGGGAGGTGTGGGGAAGGGACTAGGGAAGGGGAGGTGTGGGGAAGGGACTAGGGAAGGGGAGGTGTGGGGAAGGGACTAGGGAAGGGGAGGTGTGGGGAAGGGGTCGGGGGAAGGGGAGGTGTGGGGAAGGGACTAGGGAAGGGGAGGTGTGGGGAAGGGGTCGGGGGAAGGGGAGGTGTGGGGAAGGGACTAGGGAAGGGGAGGTGTGGGGAAGGGGTCGGGGGAAGGGGAGGTGTGGGGAAGGGACTAGGGAAGGGGAGGTGTGGGGAAGGGACTAGGGAAGGGGAGGTGTGGGGAAGGGACTAGGGAAGGAGAGGTGTGGGGAAGGGACTAGGGAAGGGGAGGTGTGGGGAAGGGACTAGGGAAGGGGAGGTGTGGGGAAGGGGTCGGGGGAAGGGGAGGTGTGGGGAAGGGACTAGGGAAGGGGAGGTGTGGGGAAGGGGTCGGGGAAGGGGAGGTGTGGGGAAGGGACTAGGGAAGGGGAGGTGTGGGGAAGGGGTCGGGGGAAGGGGAGGTGTGGGGAAGGGACTAGGGAAGGGGAGGTGTGGGGAAGGGACTAGGGAAGGGGAGGTGTGGGGAAGGGACTAGGGAAGGGGAGGTGTGGGGAAGGGACTAGGGAAGGGGAGGTGTGGGGAAGGGGTCGGGGGAAGGGGAGGTGTGGGGAAGGGACTAGGGAAGGGGAGGTGTGGGGAAGGGGTCGGGGGAAGGGGAGGTGTGGGGAAGGGACTAGGGAAGGGGAGGTGTGGGGAAGGGGTAGGGGGAAGGGGAGGTGTGGGGAAGGGACTAGGGAAGGGGAGGTGTGGGAAGGGACTAGGGAAGGGGAGGTGTGGGGAAGGGGTCGGGGGAAGGGGAGGTGTGGCGAAGGGGTCGGGGGAAGGGGAGGTGTGGGGAAGGGGTCGGGGGAAGGGGAGGTGTGGCGAAGGGGTCGGGGGAAGGGGAGGTGTGGCGAAGGGGTCGGGGGAAGGGGAGGTGTGGCGAAGGGGTCGGGGGAAGGGGAGGTGTGGGGAAGGGGTCGGGGGAAGGGGAGGTGTGGGGAAGGGGTCGGGGGAAGGGGAGGTGTGGGGAAGGGGTCGGGGGAAGGGGAGGTGTGGCGAAGGGGTCGGGGGAAGGGGAGGTGTGGGGAAGGGGTCGGGGGAAGGGGAGGTGTGGGGAAGGGGTCGGGGGCTAATGGTTAGGGGCGGTGGGGGGGGTGGGGTGGGAGGAGAGAAAGGTGAGGAGGGAGGGAAAAGAGAGCCCGGGGAAAAGAAAGAGAGGATGGTGTCGGGACGGGGGCAGCGACCTACTTGGTCACATTTACATTTGAAATCTGTATTGTCCGAGACGCATTCTGGCCAAATTTATCTGACGCCTCATAAAACCTAAACCTCAATTTTGTAATCTATATTACAAATAATACTAGAAAATCCCCATGTCACAAATGTCGTGACGCCCCCCCCCCCCGCCCCACGCACCACGCAACACACAACTAGCAGGCCGATCACACGTGGCTAATACCGGCCCATGTTTAGAGCACCCGTTGTGATTTCCATCAAAATCAACAAAAACCAAACAAAATTAATTATATTTCTTTAAGTGAAAATTTCTTCAACCTTTTTACTTTAATCATTTGAAAACTATCCCCTGCCGAAGCACTTCAAAAGAAAAAAATATCTAGAATAACCAGCACCAAAAGCGCAGGGTTTATCAATTAATTAATTTTCTCATCAAGTGGTGCTTGAATTCTCCAAATCCCGTACAAACTCCGTCGTAAGTTCTTTTTCTACACTCCCCAAAAATACGAAATACGCTGGTTTTTTAATTTGTTTTCGTTTCTTCCAGATTTACTCTTACAACGAGCTAGAGAATGAATCAATATTGTTCAAAGTTAAAAAAGAAAATAAACCAGGATGAAAAATTGGCCATTGACGAGATCTCCGTGATCGAAAATAGGAAGTGCCCAGAAAACAAATGTCACAATTTCAAATTGTGGAGTTACGGCTTTGTTCGCTGAGACTGTCCAACTCATCCAGATCATGGAGTTATGAGTTTGATGTGGATAATCACGGGAGTTGCCATGGTAACCAAGAAAAATAATCACCGCCATGGTAGGTATTTGAATCATCGACTTTTGGTTACAGAAAGAGAGAGGGTTAGGAAAGCGAAAGAGGGGAGAGAGAGGGGGAGGAGAAAGAGAAGAAAAGAGAGAGAGAGAGAGAGAAAGAAAGTGGGGGAGATGGAAAGAAAAAGAAGGAGAGAGTAAGACAGGTAGAGGGAGAGGGAAGTGAGAGAAAGAGAGAGAGGGGGTATAGACACAGGGAAGGGAAGAGGAAGGGAAAAAGAGAGAGAGAGAGAGAAATGGGGAGAGTGAGAAAGAGACAGTGAGGAGACACGGAAGGGGAAAAGAAGGGGGAGAGAGAGAGAGACAGAGAAAGAAAGAGAGAGAGAGAGAGAGAGGGAAGAAAGTAAAACACTTGTAAAATTTATCCCTACCATCCCCCCTCCCCCTCCCTCCCCCCCCCCCCCCAAAAAAAAAGGCCGACCGGCGCTGCACTGTGGCGACGCCATGTTTTCTCCAGTTGTAACTAGGCTGCAGTGACACTCAGGCAAATTTCCCAAAATGGGATTAAAGAAGTATACAAAATAGAAAAATACCAAAAACAAAATAAAAATAAAAATAAAAGAATATCAGGAGCTGAAAATTAAACCTCTGAAATACAATGCACTAAGAGGATTACAAAATTCTCATAGAAATTCCCTTTCATATTTGCTAACTACTTGCTATCATAAACGCCAAATCTAGGTGGTGATTAACTGGCGAGTGTAATGTACACTTGTGAATAGTTGTTCTTAAGTGAATAGTTGTTCTAATATGAACAGTTGTCCTTATGTGAATAGTTGTTTTTGTGTGAAAATTGTCCTTATGTGGATATTTGTCCTTATGTGAATAGTTGTTTTTACGTGAACAGTTGTCCTTTATGTGATTAGTTTGTGAATAGTTGTCCTCATGTGGACAGCTGCCGTCATTGTTGTGAACAATTGTCCCGATGTGAATAGTTGTCTTTTTATGTGAACAGTTGCCCTGATGTGAATAGTTGACCTTATGTGAGCACTTGGCCTTAAGTGAACAGTTGTCCTTATGCGAACAGTGTTGTCCTTATAATGAGAAGTTTTTCCTTATGTGAACAGTTATCCTCAGTTCAATAGCTTTCCTTATGTGAATAGCTGTCCCTATAATTATGAATAGTTGTCCATCTGTGATCAGTTGTCCTTAGGTGTCCTTACTTGTCCGTATGTACCGTACATGCCGAAGGTACCAGGTTCAATCCCCGGTCGGTGCAGGCATGCTGAATTTTTTGGGGGAAGAACAAATTCCTGTCCCTGATCTTATGGTAAGTAGGATCGAGCACCTAGTCTTCTCGGATAAGGGCGAAAACTCGGAGGGCCCGTGTGCACGTTGCGCACGTTAAAGATACCTTGGCAGTTGGAAATCGAGAAGAGCAGGCCAAACAAAACCGCTGCGGAGGCAAAATTTAAAGAAAAAAAACGGATCCCTCCCACAAAAAAAAAAAAATACCCAGAAAGAAGGAGAAAAATAAAAACGGGAACATTGAGGTGTAAATGCCAAGAGCAGTGAAACTTCCTAAAATGAAGACCTAAACACAACTGAACGCGTATGAACATGACAGGCATAGATCTTATCACGTAGAGCTACAGCGCTAAACGAAAGAGCTGTAGTTTGGGGACTCGAAGTGTAATTACAAAACCGAAAAGAGAAAAAACTCTGAGCCAGCCACCAACCCTCGGGAAATCTGAGGCGCATGACTGATGTCAAGTTTGCACATGGGAATGACATCGGTCCTACGTAGATCTGCTGGTAAAAGGACATCACGACGATTTCGGTTTGATATAAGAAACCAGCGCCTACGGTAATCCTACCAATCCTACGGTAATCCTACCAATTCTACGAGAATCTAGGTCGGACTGACGCAAAATTTCTTGCAGTGTACAATAGTACGGTCCCCTAACAACAGTCTAAAATGGTAAGGAAAACTCACGTGCAAGATAATCACTGTCCACACGGGATATATCCACAACGATCTTACTCACTAACGGTCTTCGCACCGTGTGCTTCACTACTCACAATGGAGCAATCTACCACTCTCTCTCTCTCTCTCTCTCACTCGCGCTTGGCAGTACAGCTGCCCTAATGATACCCAATCACGGTACGCGCAGAAAGCGAGAATTCCTCGTCAGCGGGCTCGATTAGCAAAGACTGGTCGAATGGGGAATCGAATAGTGTGATATTCGATTATTCGTCAGAGTAGTTGGGATGTCATAAATAAAATTCCTGTCAGCATTCTTACGTCAATCCGACGAATATTTTTATAGGATTTCAGTAGGGTTAGTAGGATTACCATAGGATCAGTTGAGACCGAAATCAGGGCGATGTCCCTCAACAACGGATCTACATAGGAACGACGTCATTCCTACGTGCCGGCTGGGTTGAGAATGTTTTTAAAAATTATTTAAAAAAAAAAACTAATCCACAGAATAAGTGACCAATGTTATTACATGTATTATCAAATTTTGAATCCACCCAAGGGGTAATTCGCCATAATTGGGGACAACACAAGGGAATAACTGACCAACTTTATTAAACTTTTAAAAACTAGATGAGGTACCCGGCATTTTCCGAGACAAACATGTGCTCTGGCCTTTCTTTTTTTTTTTCTCTAGCTCGCTCTCTCTCTCTCTCTCTCTCTCTCTCTCCCTCTCTCTCTCTCTCTCTCTCTTCGCGAGCGCGGGCTCCTCTCTCTCTCTCACTCTGGTCCAGGAAGCTTCACCCCACTGTAATCAAAGATACTAGATTGATAAGATAAGACAGCTAGTGCTTTTAACGCGCACAGATTTCGCACCGCCGCCTAGCGGCAAACGCGCGGAAGTCATGAAAAGTGCCGTATTTTAAAAAGCCAAATAGGGAAACTATTGAATTTTTTTTCACTATTCATCTAGCATTATAGGCCTTGATTAACGTCAGTTATTGTGGAATTATAACCTCAAACGCCATGGGAAAACTCTGGCTATTTCTTTCTCATTTTTTAGTCGCAGTAGCACTGTCACAGTTTTGCATCATAAATTTACCATTATATCAAGCATTCTTGTCATACTATGAGCCATGGGCCCCGCCGCCGATCAGCGCGCAAACTGTGTGCAAGTTTTTTTTTAGTGGTGCGAAGAAGACAGTGTCTCATCTTATCGTTTGCAGTATCTTTCTTACGACACCCCGACCTCTGTTTAATGTAGAGAACCCACTCCTACTTTAATTCTACCAATCCTACGGAAATACTATGCAAATCTACGTCGGACTGACGTAGGGATGATGCTCGGATTAGCCCTGTAAAGTAAGAAGTAATTCGTGAAAGAACAAAATTGTTATTGTAATTCTATTACTCCTTTACAAAAAAAGTATTGAGCAGTAATTCTATCATTCAAAAAAAAAAAAAAAAAGTAAGTCTCTTTGAAGGGCTAAGATCTACAACTCTATTTAATAACTTTTATAGTCGTTTACAAAACTTTTTCAAGATCTATACGAGACAACTGGTTTTTTAAAAGAATTTTACCAGTGTGTTAAAATTATATATGAATGTATTTAATTCTATGTTAAACTTAACAGCTCTGGATACGAAACATAAATAAAGACAATGTACCCAAATAGACCGTGAAGGGCGCAAAGTGGCTGTTATCGTGCCGACCCACCGTAAAACTCAAACTCAAACTCTCAAAAAAAGAAAAGAAAAGAAACGACAATCGATTGGGAATTTAATGTACTATTCCAATGAATGAGGAATCGCATGATTACTGGAATATCCGAATGATCCGATTCCAAGAACTTACCCTACTGAAAGGTCCATCAGTCTCGAGTCGCGTGTGGCGTCTCATTACTGAGTTACCGTGGCTTCACATCCGGCTTATGACCGTCATTCGGTGTGGGGGACCGAAGACATAATTTCTGGGGTGAATGTTGGCCAGAGGGGTAATCTGATGTTATTGGAGAGGGGTCTGTGTGTGGTCATGTGTGTTTACTACGTGTGTTTGGGTGTTTGGCCGCAAGAGTGGACAGTGGTCGGCCATTTACCCCCAGCCGTGGTTTCATGTTCCACATCTCCAAGAGTGCAAATCTGCGTTTCCTGGGGGGTCTCAGCATGGGAGCTGTTAACTCCTGAGGCCTGGAAACGACCCAAGAGTAAATATCTTTGTTTCTTGAGGGATCAAGCATAGGCCTATTGACCCATAAAGCCTGAGAAGAATCAAGAGAACAAAATCTTTGTTTCTTGAGGGATCAACATCAGTCTTTTTGGCACACCGGCGCTGAAAAAGACCAGAGTCTCAAGGGTACAAATCTTTGTTTCTTGGGGAGGGGGGGGGGGGAGGGAACATAGGACTTTTGGCCTACGAGGCCTGAAAAGTACTCAAGCATCAAGAGTGCAGTAAGGACTTTTTAAGGACTTCCTAAGGACTCACAATATACAAATTAAGGACCTGTGTGCCTGTGACCAAGAAATATTACAACTACATAAGTGGTGTGCAGCACTCATCGAAACGGACTGTTTCCGTATCCAGAGTTCGAACAGTAAATTCACTCTGAAAAGTTCGGTTACATGTATTTCAAAGTACCAGTTATCCAGTGTGCAATTGGAAGATTTTAATCTCAAGTGTTTCATCTGAAACATAAATTTTAAGGACTTTTTAAGGACTTTGGTATCATTTTCAGAATTTAAGGACTTTTTGAGTACTTATTTTTTCTTTTATGAAAATTAAAGACCTTAAGGACTTTTAAGGACCTGTGTGAACCCTGGGACACGGTCATCAAGTGTACAGATCTTTGGTTTATGTTGATTTCAGCACGGGGCTGTTGACCCTCGAGACCCAGCGGTCGACCCAGCCAGCATCCCCGCGTCAGTGTGACGTAGTTTTGTATAGTATTTCCATACATTTGATAGGATTACCAAAGGCGCGGGTTTCGTTACACCACACTGACATCAGCGTGATACTCCTGTGTGCAAGCATGAAGTCGATTTTGCAGGTTTTCATTTCAGTAGGGTTCCTGGCTGGGAAGCTTAACGAGTACAGATCTTTGCTTCTTTGAGTGCGGTCGATCCAGGCCGAGTGGTTGTTTTTCGTACTCACTTTACCAAATTCAGCAGCGTGGCAGCAACAGCTCAAACATATTACAGAGATTTTCGGTGACGTACAGAGTCATTTTAGGGTTAAGGTTAGGGTTATGGTCAGGGTGCACGGTCCAGAGATTGCAGCACCCATGGCAGTGTGCGGTTGGACGAGAAATCCCTTAGCCGATGTCCTGTGTCTGGGGATGTGTTGCTGCCCCGCTCATGAATTTGGTAAAGTGAGTAGAAAAAAAAAAAAATCACGCCGCCAGCCAGCTTTCCTACGTCAATATGACGTAAAGTTGTGTACGATTTCCTTTCCGTTGGTAGAATTACCGATGGGGCGAGTCTCTCACGCCAAACCGACGGTGACGTGGTGTCGTGTCCAGCAGATCTAGATAGGAACAGAGTAACGGTACAATTTCTTGTGTTGTAGGTTCTACTTACAGATGCAGGTGTTGATGCCGTTCGTGCAGAATCTTTGCTGATGTAGATTTAGGGGCCCCCGTTGTTGACTATCTCCTTCTCTCTCTGCCTCTGCCCGTCCTAACGTCCCGCCTACACTCTCTTCCGGTAGTCGTTCTCGAGTTCTTAGTAGTCGTAGTCGAGTTACTAATATCGTAATCACATTCCCCCCTGATCTCAAGATCACAAAAGCAACCTCTCCACCAAACACTGCCCACATATAATAAACCAAAACTGTCCATGAACAGAACGAAAGTTAAACTAGTAGAAAATTAATCACTCATGTCCCTCACAGTCACTACATATCCATTTATATCATATATACATCATCCTCCACCGCAACGATCACATCTCATAATCGTGCACCCACGTCGGAGCTCTCCTTTGTCGACGGGGGTAGCGATACTCAGCATCATCCAACACAGTATCCTGCTCCTCCACAGGCCCATCTTCCATCCCACGTGAGCTGACCACTGGTCTGACATCGAGTATATGTCTTGGCACACCGTCCACCTCAACATTATTCCTGGAATTAATTCTTGAAACTGCGCCCTTTCCCCACTGCACAGTACATCTACCGGAAGCTGGCTTCACCCAAACTTCATCCCCTATTTTCAGTGTCGACTGTTCATCCTGTCCACCTGATCGTGGTACGACATCTGGATGCCTCCACTGATAGCAAAACACAGATTTCTGTGGAACTGTGTCCTCCTTCTGCCCATTTCGAGGTGATGAATTGTACCAAAAACTAGCCTTCATTGGAGACATCTGACTTCTTTCTGAAATCGCTTTGATAGTTCGATGGTTCCGTTCCACTATACCATTACCAGATGCTCTATACGCCGCCCTGTAGAAGGGAGATATATTCCATTGACGCAACAACTCGCTCATCTCTGCAGACCTGAATGCAGTTCCGTTGTCCATTAACACCTCGCTGACTGGACCCCTCTCACAGAAGACTTGCTCAAGTTCCCTACAGATAGCTCCGGCTGTCTCATTCCTCAGTTCTCGCCAAATCGCAAACCTTCCTGGACCACAATCAACCATAGTCAGATACGGGAGACCTCGATAATGAGTCACGTCCACCTCCAACCTCACCCAGTTTTCCTCAACCGAAAGCTCTCCAGGTTCGTGAGTCACACTAGCCGGATCAATTGACTGACACCGATGACATTCTTTGACCACCTTCTTGACTGCATCCTTGGAAACAGAAGGATCCACTTGTTTGGCCAGATACCAGGTACGCTCCACTCCGAAATGATGTTGTTCGTGCAGGAACTTTACATTAACCTCTGATGCAGCACATGCCACAGGCAACGCACAATCTCCACTCAACCACCCACGCTTGACTCTAGTCAACTTGTCCGCTTTGTTACTCTTAGATGCAATGCACACCACATCAACGGTCAGTTGCAGCTCTTCCACCAAACTCTTCAACACGCCCAAACGCCCTTTTATCAGCACCTCAGCTGCTCCTTTGGCCTTCACTTTTCTCTCCTCCGACAGTGTTGTTTTGATCCACTCACAAACTGTAACCGAGTCCGTCATAAGCGTGATCTGTTCCAGTCCCCATTGCACGCCCAGATTCACTCCCTTCAACGCAGCCTCAAGTTCAGCAACATTAATGTGGTTAAAGTCATCCTTTTTCCTCATCCACGCAGCATCCTCTACCACCACACCACCAATGTCTATCACCACTCCTAATGCCAAGTCACTTGCATCACACCAGACCACGCCCTTTGTCTCGTTGGGGACTTTCCACACACCCTTCACAGGATCCTCAAAACAAACTTGGTTAAGTGTCTTTTGTAGCAAAGTGCATGCCTTGTCACCAGCATAGTCGTCCCACCTGCTCCCCTCCGTCTGTCGTTTTATAAAACTGCATGCCACCCGCAGCCATCCGGCAACTGGATAATGGCCCACTAATTTTCCACAAACTGAAAATACCTCCCTTCTTGACAACTTGCTGCTCAGTTGTTTAGCGATAGGAATATCATTGGCTCTTGAAAACACTAACTCTCCGCTCTGGTTTCTGTTGAGTCTGAGTCCCAACACAGCTCCCCCGTCCAACTTTACAGGTCCCTTCGCCATAAGACCATAGTCCTTTAAATGAGAAACGACATCGAGTGCACGAACGCTGGTTACATCAACCATAATGTCATCTATGTATGAACTTGTTGCCTTGTAAATATCAGGCCTCTTTGCAAGAACAGTCTTCAGTATCCTCGACATAATCTTTGGTGCAGAGTTCAACCCAAAACCCAACCTGGATAAAGCATACACTGTGCCATTGTATCTAATGAGCTGGTGTCTCCACAATTCCTTGGCCACGTGAATCTGAAGATAGGCTGACTTCAAGTCTACAATCTCAGCATCGCCCTCCATCCGCCGCCATTCCCTCAGTCGATCGCTGCAAACGTCCAAAACGTCACCCCCCGTGTGGCACCTCACGAAGTCATTTAACTCTCTGAAATCCAACACTGGTCGCACCTTGTTTTTGGTTACTTGTTCAACGCCCATGAGGGGGATAACTCCGTCAACATGGCCATCCCACGGCATCAGTATTCCCTCATCGATCCATCTTTGAACTTCACAATCAAACGCCTCTCTTGTAGCTCCCTTCATTCCATGGTCGTACTGCGCCACCTTGTTAGTCAAACAAGGTTCTCTGTCCTTCCAAAAATATTTAACAGTCCACTGTTTGCCATCAAACCACGCCTCAAAGTCCTTATCAATAATGCGGTCATGACAACCACTAGCCGCTGCATGCTCAGCCTCCTGAAAACTTAGCCTCCTGCACTGAACAGAACAACTCAGATTCCCAAACTGAACTCTATCTCCGTGAATAAAAACTCCACCCAATTGTTGAATGATATCCATGCCTAGCACCGCGTCAACACCACCCACAATTCTATCTACCACTATAACCGTTGCTCTCAACCGGGCCTCCCCAACAGTCAACAACACATCAGCGACTCCCTTACATTTAACAGTATGTCCATCAAAGGCCACCATTGTACTCTCCCCTGTCCATCGGGTCACTACACTGCTACTAACCAGGCTCATTGTACACCCAGTGTCTACCATTGCCTGAACCACCGTGCCGTCAACCATCGCTTCTATCAGTGGAACCTTATGTAGTCCTGTCGAACTCACTTCACAAGATGAGGATCCCTCGGCTCCTGCACACATGTTTGAACGAGGACCACCATCGTCTTGATCATCTCTATGTCTGTAAGCAGGCTTACCTTGGCGAGGCATAGATCTAGCAAACTGGCTTCCAGTAGAAGTACACCACCGAGCAGTATGACCTTCCTCATTGCACCTATAGCACACGATTGTCTTCCGCTCTGGGCAGTCTTTGACAAAATGTGGCCCATTACAATTGAAGCACTTTACGTTGGCAGCCTTCCTACCGCCCTCTCTGTTTTTCATTCCCACTCCGGTTGCTACCACTCCGCGGGTTCCAGAGTCCAAGACGGGTCTAGATCTGGACCTGGTCGATAACACTCTTGCCCTTCCCATCACATCACTAACCTGCATCCTGTCAATTCCAGAAACTTGTTGTAGTTCGCAGCAAATCTCATCCGGGAAGCCTGTTACAAACGCCAGTTTGACTATCTCCTCCAACCCATCCGTCACAAAACCACTTTGTCTTGCTAATCTCCTTAAACCATTTGCAAACACATCTACCGGTTCCCCGGTCCATTGGGCTGCCTTCAACTTGCTGTACGCCACGAATTAATTATCAGAGAATGCTTCAACCAATCTCTGCTTGATCACTGCTTCATCTGCTTTTTCCGTTTCATCTAATTCTAAGTACACAGCCAGGGCACTCCCCTCCAAGTATAACGGAAGAAAAGATGCTACATCTTTTACTTTTGTCAATTTGGCTACCAGTTCCACCTTTTGGATCCACGCACCCACATCCCCCTCGCCGCTAAACACCTTCACCATGTCTGACACTTTGGCCGTTGGCCCGGTTGCAGCCATGTTTACGTGGTCGATCTCGATCCGAAAATCCCGACGCCGAAATAGCTTGTGTTGTAGGTTCTACTTACAGATGCAGGTGTTGATGCCGTTCGTGCAGAATCTTTGCTGATGTAGATTTAGGGGCCCCCGTTGTTGACTATCTCCTTCTCTCTCTGCCTCTGCCCGTCCTAACGTCCCGCCTACACTCTCTTCCGGTAGTCGTACTCGAGTTCTTAGTAGTCGTAGTCGAGTTACTAATATCGTGGTGTCGTGTCCAGCAGATCTAGATAGGAACAGAGTAACGGTACAATTTCTTATGGGCAAACTTGACGTCATTCGTACCGTGAGCTCTGTCATTTGTAATAAGATAAGATAAGATAAGATAAGATAAGATAAGATAAGATAAGATAAGATAAGATATGACTTTATTATCCTGTTTCCAGGAAATTTGTTGTCACAGCATTCAGTAACAGTACAACAGCAAATACAATATCTAAGACCTACAGGTCTTTAACGCACACCGCACACACGCACATTGCTCACACAACATTACCAACAAGTAAGAACATTGCTCACTGTCTTGGTGATACTTGTGAAACGATTTCCTCGTCTGTGTTGATCAAGATCTAGATTGGTTAGAGATTCCACAAACCACAGCTTGATCAACACAGACTAGAAAATCGTTTGACAAGTCTCACTACGACAGTTTCATTAATAATAATAATAATGGAGATACTTTTTATATAGCGCCTAATCCAAACGAGTTTGCTCTAGGCGCTTTACAGAAAGTCTTGTTCTCTCGATTTGCATCTCTCTCACTCTCTCTTTCTTTCTCTCACCCTCTCTCTCTCACTCATTCTCTCTACCTCTTTGTATCTCAGAGCAAATTGTAACGCAGCCTGTTAGGCGCAGTTCCCAACTAACAACAGTTCACAACTCACAACTTGTATTCCAAAGTATTATAAAATAATATTTGAACATTATATTAATATTTATTTAATAATGAGCAATAAATTTTTG